>WAAB01020558.1:2073-13356 GCA_013389865.1 Piaya cayana | reverse complement strand
TGGAAGGGACCTCAAAGCCCCCCGTCCCTGCTATGGGCATGGAGGGTTTGAAGTCTCCGTTGCTGAACCATCCAGGTCAGGATATGATTTCCCCAGGGAGGAAAAAGCCTTGTTTCAGGAGCAATAAAAACTGAGAGATGAAAGGGCTACGTTCTGAAGCCCTCTGGGCTCTGCTGAGCAGCTGTGAGCCCTGGCCAGGCCATTTGAATATTGACATTTAAATTTCTTGGCCTGCCTTTGTGGGCATCTTTTTCTCTTCTCTTCTCTCCGTGTTGATTATTAGCATAACGAGTCCCTTTTTGTTTTCAGGTCCCTCATTTTTGGGGCAGGGGTGAGAACCCAAGTGAATAACTGGCTGGGACAGTCAAAGAAAAGGGCTTTGGGGTTTTCCTGAGAGGTGCCCTGATGGGAGATGCTTGGAAGAGAAACTGTGGAGCAGCAGAGGGGTGTGGGATACCTTGGAGTCGGAGGTGGGCACAAAGGTGACAAATTCACTGACTTGGCCCATGGACAGCCAGTCGGAGTAGAGCTCCACAGGAGCCTGAACTCGCTGGGCGTAGAGGAAATCCCGCACCATTCTGGTCATCCTCCTCCCGGCAGATCTGGGCGTGAAACAGAATCATAGACTCATGGAATGGTTTGGGTTGGAAGGGACCTCCAAACCCATCCAGTCCCACCCCTGCCACGGGCAGGGACACCTCCCACTGCATCAGGAGCTCCCAGCCCCATCCATCCTGGCCTTGAACCCCTCCAGGGATGGGGCAGCCACCCCTGCTCTGGGCAACCTGGGCCAGGGCCTCCCCACCCTCAGCGTGAAGAATTTCTTCCTCATTTCTCATCTAAATCCTCCCTCTTCCAATTTAAAGCCATTTCCCCTTGTCCTGACATTCGAGACCTGTGGAAAAGCTCCTCCCCAGCCTTCCTGGAGCCCCTTCCAGCCCTGGAAGCTGCTTTAACATCTCCCCAGAGCCTTTTTTTTCCTCCAGTCTGAACAACTCCAACCCCCAGGAGAGGTAATAAGGGGAATCAATATTTATGCATCACTACGTATATACCCATAAATCACTACCAAGGTGGAAAAAAAAAATGAGGAGAGTTGAAGGTGAAGGCAGATATTGGATGCACCCACTCCACCGAGTGCCAGAGTTGCAGCTGGTCAGGGAGTGGCTAATTGAGACCCTCAATTTCATTTTGCTTTTCTTGATTTTGGGGGCAATTAGTGTTCCTTTGCTCCCAAACATATGTTTTCTCCCATCTCTTACGTGGGGAAGCTGCTGCCAATGAGGATCCTCCCCAAGGGATAGTCCTTCCCCGCCACGGTCACGGGTGGGCTGACCTCCAGGTTGCCGAAGGAGTCGAGGCCAGCGATGGCTTCGAAGAGGGGCTCTTTGCTCACGTAGCCAAAATCGGGGCCCTGGGGAAAGAGAAATTGCTGAGTTTTCCACCCGCCTTTGCTTTTATCCCTCCTGCTGGGCTCAGACCTGCTCCAGCAGGGTAAAAATGCCGAGAGTGAAACCTGTTCATGGATGGTGAGAGGAAGGGAAAGGCAAGAGGACAAAGATCTCTGGGTCATCTGGGCTCAGTAATGAGCGGTAAATGGCAGGGGCAGAGCTGGGACGTTGAGCTAGGGAGGGAGCTTCTGTCCCACGGCCAATGTTTAAGTGCCCACATTAAGCTAATGAGGTGCTGGGTTAGCCCCAAGCCGAGTTTCTGGATGGCTCATGTCAAGCAAGATGAACTTCAGCCCTGGAGGGTAAATCCACCCAGGGCATAAGAGCCACCCGAAGGGCCGTACTTCACTTAAATCCCATTAAGCCCTGATTTTTAGGAGTTAATATATTCTGGGGTTTGAGCTGCTGTGCGTGCAGGGGTAATTAGCGATGCGCCAGGGTTAAATGCCCATGGGAGGCGTCGTGATGTTAAAACCAGGGTGGAAACGGGAGTGATGGGACAAAAGTCCCACTGGGAACCTGTCCTTGCCGTCCAGTTCAGGTCAAGGTGGACTTGGAGCTCAGGGCACCTCCCGGGACATGATCGGGTGTCTCTTGGGTTTGCATTAAATCCCAATCACTTATTAGTGTTGGGTTTCCGTAGGGGTGAACCAAGTATCCAGGTCAGCCAAAACGAGCCGGGGAGATCCAAGGGCGCGTGGTTATAATCTAAAAATTGCTTTTAGGTCTTTAAATGGAGAGTGTTCGGAGAAGCTGGCAGCCGCCTCTGCCCTTCCCTGAGGCTCCCCGTGCGTTTTCGGGGTGCGTATCAGGAGGGTCGGATCCTTCCCCTCGGGTGCTGCGGGAGGGCCGGAGCACAAAACACCTGCTCTTGGCTTATTTCAGTTTAATAAACCACGGAGCCGCTACGGTTTCAACTGTCAAGGCGCTGGTTCATCCCAGGTTGGCGCGTCGCATCCGAGCCCTATCAGTTCCAGATTGATTTTGAGGGGCTAATTCCTTCTCGTCTCCTTTTTCCCTGGCGCGGGGTCCCTAGGGGCTTAGGGGGCTTGGCCGGGGCGCGAGGAGGACCCCGTGCGTGTTGATTTTGGCTAAATACTCCTCGCTGGAAAATGAGATTGGAAAGATAGGAGGAGGTGGGGATTAGGGGAGGCTTCAAAGCAGAAACTGGAGTCTATAATGTGTTAGCGGCTCCGAAGGCTGAAATTGCTTCGCTAAATATGAAGCAAAGCAATTCCTAAAGAGGCTGGGGAGGAGCGGGCGCCCGGCTTGTTTGTGATGGAGCGGATCATTGCGCTATTCCATCCCGCCTCGTGAATCCAGGACTGCATGTACTCATTCCAGGCATGAGAAACGATGGGTTTCAACGCTTTTCAAAGCACTTAACCTTTCCTAAAGTGACACGCAGTTAAAAAAAAAAAAAAAAAAGTAGTGAGTTATCCTCTCCTCCCATTACTGTTGGAGAGACAACCGGGGTTGAGGCTGCTGGAGGGCCTGCTGGGTGTGTGGAGCAGAGATTTGGGGATGTTCTGCTCGTGGTGGTGTCTCAAAGGGATCATCCAAGCCATCGTTTTGCCATGCTGGGCTCCCCCATATCGCCCTGGCCAGGGGCGCTGCTCTCCCAGGGCCTCTCTCTGCGTGCCTTTGCCCTCTGCCTTGGCAAAGAAGCCCCGCAGGGATGTTTTTCTCAGCTGACTACATCTCCTTCTCTTCCGAGGAAGTAAATTGACCCCCTCTCATGCTTTCCTTTCCTCTCCCGCTGCTGCGTGCTCAGAGGTGTCAAGGAGGAAAGGAAAAACCACCCCATTGCTTGCATGATTTAGGTGGAGAAATCCACCCCTGGCCCAGAGCTTGGCTGGAGTCTTGTTTCCAGAGGCATGAGCTGCTCCTTGCCCCTCTCCTCCAGCACCTTCTGGATACAGGGGTTTCCTTGCGGGGACTGGGCTCTGATCCTGGGTTTGGGGTGGGGGGGGTGAGGCTGTGGGTGGTCTCCCAGATGGAAGTGGATGGGATGGTATCTCCATGCAGAGTAAAAATCATAGAATCATAGAATCATAGAACAACCTGGTTGGAAGAGACCCACCGGATCATAGAGTCCAACCATTCCCATCAATCACTAACCCATGTCCCTCAGCACCTCGTCCACCCGGCCCTTAAGCCCCTCCAGTGAAGGTCACTCAACCCCCTCCTTGGGCAGCCTCTGACACTGACCAATCACCCTTTCAGGGAAAAATGTTTTCCTGATGTCCATCCTGACCCTCCCCTGGTGGAGCTTGAGGCCATTCCCTCTCGGCCTGTCCCTTGGGAAAAGAGCCCAGCTCCCTCCTCTCCACAACCTCCTCTCAGGCACTTGCAGAGAGCAATGAGCTCTCCCCTCACCCTCCTCTTCTCCACCATAAACACCCCCAGCTCCCTCAGCTGCTCCTCTTCTTCTCCAGCCCCTTCCCCAGCTTTGTTGCTCTTCTCTGCACTCACTCCAGAGCCTCAACATCCTTCTTGTGCTGAGGGGCCCACAACTGACCCCAGGATTTGAGGAGCAGTCTCTCTTGCCCAGGGAGGCCGGCTCAGAGCTGGAAATCTGCTCCCCAGTGAAGTGGCACCTTCCTGGCACACACGCCAGACACTGATGGTGTTAAATGGTGTAAATGGTGTTAAATTCTCATTTTTGAGGTGATCCTCCAAGGAATTTAAGGAGGGGGTTGAGTCCCCTTCCCTGGAGGGGTTAAAGGGCTGGGTGGACGAGGTGCTGAGGGACATGGGTTAGTGATTGATGGGAATGGTTGGACTCGATGATCCGGTGGGTCTTTTCCAACCTGGTTGTTCTCTGATTCTATGATTCTATGAAAGGTTAAACTGATTAAGCATAAAAATCTCCGTGCTGCTCCTCATGCAATGCAAGCGACACTCTTGCTCTTACCAGCAGCTCCTTGATGGGGAATTGCTCCAATCCTCCTTCTTGAGGGGAGTCCAGCACCACCGGGAGGTTTTTGTGGGGAGCATGGGTGTAGCCAAACTCAATCTCATCCTGAAGAAGGAAGGGAAACGCTCAAGGGGTGAATCAGCAGGGAGGGGAAACATCACCCCCTCTCCAGCTCCCACCTACCTGCATCCAACGGTCACCGCGGTTGATGTAGCCGAAACACGCCTTCAGCTCACAGCCGGCCTTGTTCACCAGGTTTTTTATCTCCTTGATGAAGAGGTAGTTGTCCTTCATGCTGGGAAAGCAGATGGCAGGAGGGAAAGGGATGAAGGGCTGCTGGAGGATAGATTTCCCCTGCAGGCAAACGCCTTTCCCCGCTGCTGGTCTCCTCCCTGGCCTGTCTTGGTGATCTCCAGGGAGACCGTGGAGCATCATCCCTTGGCCTTTACCTGCAGACGAAGACGTTCACCGGTGCCAAAGTGTTTGGGGTCATGATCCATGGTGCCACCCTGAACACAACTGTGTCAGTGAAGATTGGTGTGTGGGGAATACCCTGGGGAAGACAAGGAGAAACGAGGTCTTTCCACACCCTCTTTACCATTATTCACAGAATCACAGAATCACAGAATCACTGGGTTGGAAGAGACCCATCGGATCATCAAGTCCAACCATTCCCACCAAACACTAAACCATGTCCCTCAGGACCTCGTCTACTCGTGCCTTAAACACCTCCAGGGAAGGCGAATCAACCACCTCCCTGGGCAGCATATTCCAGTGCCTAATGACCCTTTCCGTAAAAAACNGCCCAGCTCCCTCCTCTCCACAACCTCCTCTCAGGCACTTGCACAGAGCAATGAGCTCTCCCCTCAGCCTCCTCTTCTCCACCATAAACACCCCCAGCTCTCTCAGCTGCTCCTCTTCTTCTCCAGCCCCCTCACCAGCTTCGTTGCTCTTCTCTGGACTCGCTCCAGAGCCTCAACATCCTTCTTGTGCTGAGGGGCCCACAACTGCACACAGTATTCAAGGAGCGGTCTCCCCAGGGCCAAGTACAGAGGGAGAAGAACCTCCCCAACAAACCTTCTACCTCTGAGGTCCCTTTTGGGGTAAACAAATGGGGACTGCTCTCCATTCAACCCCCATCTCATTCTCCGTGCCCCTCAGGCTGTTACAGCCTTCCAGCTGCACCCCTTCTCCAGAACCTCCAGACCTCAGAGAGGGTCTCCAGGAGGCTGACGTGGATGGAGACCAGCCCAGGGAAGTTGTCATCAGGAAAGCGGAGCCCCTCGACGAAGAAGTCGAGCTCGGCAGTCCCACCGGTGTATTGCACGGTGTGGTGCAGCTTCCTCCGGCCCAGCACGTGGATGTAGCGCTGCCCGAAGAAGGGATCTGCAAGAAGAGAAAAGGAGAAAGTGGTCGATTTCTGAAGGTTCAGCGGTGATTTCAAGCCTGTTTTGCTTCTGGGCAACAAGGTACCACATCCCCTCTGAGCTGGAACTTCTCCACTGCTGTGAGTGCATGAGCTTCATCTGGAAGTACCTTAAAGCTGGAGTTAGGGGGTCCTTAATTCTGCAAGAAGAGAAAAGGAGAAAGTGGATGATTTCTGAAGGTTCAGCGGTGAACCTCTGTGCTGGAGCTTCTTCACTCTGTGAGTGCATGGAAGTACCTTAAAGCTGGATTTAGGGGGTCCTCAATTCTGCAGTCATGCACAAGAAGGAAAAATGTCATAGAATCAGGATGGGTTGGGTTGGAAGGGACCTCAAAGCCTACGCAGTTCCACCCTGGCACAGGCAGGGACACCTCCCACTGGATCAGGGGCTCCAAGCCCCATCCAACCTGGCTTTGAACCCCTCCAGGGATGGGGGACCCACGGCTTCTCTCGTCGTGGCATTTCCTTGGATGGAGAAGTCATTGGGAAGATGTTTTCATGGGGTTTCTGCTCTTGCAGCTCCCTCTGACCTGCCGTTCCCTCACTTACAGTCCTTCTTGCTACTGGAGGATGAGACCGAGCTGCTTAATGGTTGCATTTCTGGGCTGGATGGTGGCTTGAAGTCGCAGGGAATAAATCCCAGTGCCCGCAATGGGGAACAAGGAGGGGAAAATGCATTGTAGAATGTGTTGCCGTCATGGATAAAGCATCTGGGTGTCAGGACATGTGGCTTTTTATTGCTTTTCCTTTGCTGGGTGACCTTGTATAAACGGCTTTATGGCCCTGTGCCTCTGCTTGTTAATCTCCAAACTGTTTCAAGTGATTTAAAAGGGGGAATATTCAACCCTGGAAGAATTTGCTGAGGGCATTGGACATGGAGATGCTGGAGTGTGTCTGGAGAAGGGAATGGAGCTGGGGAAGGGTTTAGAGCACAAGCCTTGCGAGGAGCGGCTGAGAGCCCTGGGGTTGTTTAGTCTGGAGAAAAGGAGAGAGAGAGAGACCTCATTGCTCTCTGCAACTGCCTGAAAGGAGGTTGTGGTGAGGTGGGGGTTGGTCTCCTCTCCCTAGCAGGCACTGAGAGGACAAGGGGAAATGGCCTCAAGATGCACTGGGGAGATTTAGGTTGGATATTGGGAGGAATTTCTTTCCGGAAAGGGCTCTTGGGAACTGGCAGAGTCTGCCCAGGGAGGTGGTGGAGTCCCCATCCTTGGAGGGGTTTAAAAGGCAAGTAGATGTCCTACTGGGGGACATGGTCTGGTGGCAGATTTAGCAGGGCTGGATCAGTGGTTGGACTCAATGATCTTAAAGGTCTTTTCCAACCGAGACCATTCTATGAGGATGTGATTCACTTCAGAAACTCTGCTTGAAGACCATGGAAAAGAGCTCGTAAGGGTCTCAGAAGCACCACAACTGAGGAGGAAGGGGCAGTGGAGGGGGTGAGGAAGGACTTACTCTGCGCATAAAAGACCCCAACTTTATCGGCGTCGGAGACAGGGATATAGAGAACGATTTCGTACCCCCGGGGCAGGCGCTGTGGCCCTTCAGTCCTCAGGACCATCCGTGACATTTCCAGCAAATCTGGGGTGCAAACACAAAAAGCCTCAGCGATGGGTGACTGCAGAGAATCCCTCCTGGGATTCAACGTCTCCCGTGTCAAGGAATCTGCTCTTCCCTTGCTACCGGCCTCTGCAAGCTGGAAAAACAACCTGCAGCCCCGCGAGCAAAGCTTGTGGCTTGGGCTTTGAAATAAATGCCCTTTTTGCTTTTCCCAACAGCCCTGGCACAGCCGGGCCCTGCCCTTAAGGAGCCGATGGGCACCGGCTTCACGTGGTTTTCGTTTTCCAGGAACAGGCGGGCGAATTCCTGGCTGCCAGCCGCATTCCTTGCCCCGAGCTCCTTTGACCTCGAAGCATTCCTGGGCCAAGCTCCTCCAGCAGTGGCACCTCCGCTGGTTTCTGGCCGTGCTTCATGCCCTCGCTTGACCACAATTACTTTGCGCAGCATTAAAACAGAAAAATTCCCATGTTGGAGGCTTACTCAGCAGCTTGGGAGGAGAGCAGCTGCTGGGAAGCAGGTTCCCGAGGAATGTGGCATCTCCAAAGAGGTCAAAGAGGGGGAATAACAGTGGTTTTTGCTTTCTATGTTTTTTTTTTTTTTTGAAGCTGTTTTACCTTCTTTATTGAATACTCTTTCGTTGTCGCTGTCTGATGCTGGAGTGAAGGGGCTCTCCTTGTCGCAGCCAACGAGCAGGATGGCTCCGTGTCCCTCAGGACCCCAAGCCCAGCTTGCCTAGAAGATCCCACTGGGGTTTAGCGAGCTCAGGCTCTTGCAAGCCTGTGGATTTTGGTGCGGTGGAAGAGGCTTGATTACCTTGTTGGGGTTGTTCTTTTCCACCACGCCGTCCCGATCTGTGTCGACATCCAAAGAGATCCCTGGATGGACAGAACCCACCATCGTCCCAGGGATATCGAGGTGCAAATGCCCCTCAGAGATGGCAAATCTGGGTCCATCTCTGCCCAGATACCACTCCAANAAAAATATTTCCTGGAAAGGGTGATTGGGCAGTGTGTGAGGCTGCCCAGGGAGGGGGTTGATTCCCCTTCCCTGGAGGGGTTTAAGGGCCGGGTGGATGAGGTGCTGAGGGACATGGGTTAGTGATTGATGGGAATGGTTGGACTTGATGATCTGGTGGGTCTCTTCCCACCTGGTTCTTCTATGATTCTATGATTCTATGATTCCAAGATGCATTGCTGCATTGCAGAAACCTCCATACTCACCAATGCCAGTGAGGAAGACCCCAGCCTGGTTGATGTGCTGCCCTCCCTCTGCGTAAAAGCTGACAGTTACCTGCAAAGCCCCAGATCCCTCGTTGGGGAAGGACATTCTCCCTCTTTGGAGGTCTCACACCCCAACGCCCCATTTCTTACCTTGTTATCGTTGACCTCGGTGCTGGCCCGGTTCATGCTGAACCTCAGGACCGTCCCCTCATCCAGCGGCCACCGTGTCCCACTATCGGTGGACGACCCGACCTCTTCTTGGCCCCAGCAAACCACCTCTACACTCACGTCCTCCGTGTGCTTCACGCCGAAGGACACCGCTCCGGCTGGGGCCGCCCTGCCAGAAACACTCACTCTTTTTAGAGGTTTGCACCAAAACCCACCCTGTTCTCCCTGCAATTCATTTACTGCCTAGAACACAGCCAAGACTGGACACGCCGGCATCTCCACGCTCATCACCAGCCCCTTTCTGCCCTCTCCTCCCTGCCTGGGAATGCTTGAAGTGTCATTTTTTTAGGGCAAAACAAGCTGTTTTAACAAAATACATCTACGGGTGGATGAGGTGCTGAGGGACATGGTTTAGTGATTAATGAGGATGGTTGGACTCGATGATCCAGTGGGTCCTTTCCAACCTAGTGATTCTATGAATATCTATGAATATCTTATTAGCGTAGACTATAATCTATAATAATCACTGCTTGGTGCCGCTGGAACCGAACTAATTTCACTGGAGAAATCCATGTCTACTTTCCAGCTAAGGCAACCCCGGTATTTAACAGCTCATCGCAGTGGCGGGAGAGAGACTTTACCATGGGAAACTCTAATTTTCAGGGTGATTTTACCCAACCCCGAAGCAGCTGCCGCTTTGCTGCTCCCAGCCTGATGCGCCCTTGCTCGTCCCCAGCCGCTCTGCCCATCTCTTTTCCCCTCGCCTGGCTCCTTGTCCCTAATTTCCCCGTCTTCCCAGAGTTATTATTTTTGGGTGGCTTGCAGCACCCGACGTGCCGGCTCCCTGCGAGCGTGCCTGCTCCTGACACCCAAGCGCTCGCCCCGTATCACCGTTACAGCAGCATTTATTGGGTTTCTGGACGCTGGCAGCACCGAACCCGCGGGATTGGGGCGAGGAAATCTGAGTGCTCCTTTGCTACTGCCCGGGTGCTGCTTGAATTCTTAAATTACATTTAATTATGCACGGAAAAACTGGTTTGATTTCCTTGTTTCTGGGCTTTGGGAACCCCAGCGGGAGGAGATTTGACCCGGAGAGATGCCAGATGAGTTGGAACTGCCCTTCTTGGCTTAAATATCGAGGGTGAGATTTGCAAAAGCAGCAAAGACCGGAATTAAGTGTGAAATGAGCTTTTAAACTTTTTCCTTTGGGGCAATAATTATTGTTGGGTTTGGTTGAGGGGCGTGGGGTGGCGGTTTTGGGACTCGCGCGCTTTCCCAGGACACTACTGGGCCACTAGATCTTGTTTTCCTCCCTTCTCCCAGCCGCATCCCCTCCTTTGCCGTCCAGCCCCACGGTTCCTGCTCATCCCTCCGCTCTCCAGCAGCTTTCTGAGATGCCACTGGATCTGTTGACCGCAAACGGATCAAACCCATCGCAGAGCAGGGGTCAATACACCACGTGAAGCCGGATTTGCAAAGCCCAGGGAGCGTTTTGTCCGTAAATCGCATTAAATCGCAGCGTCAGGGCTGTGGGTTTGGGGGGGAGCAGAGGGGAAAAATGGGGAGAGGGGATTGGCGGAGGGATAAACGAGGGGGAAAGGTGAGAAGAAGGTTGGAGGGGCAGAGCTGGAGGAGGAGAGGGAGCGTTAAGGTGTCCCACTCACCCGTAGACATCGGCGGAGATGCAGGTGCCCAGCACGCACAGGGCCTCGATGCGGTTCCCGTGCTGCAAGCGGAGCGTGCGATCCCACGGCATCTCCCCTCGCGGCAGCCTGGACGCCCCGGCGATGGGCACGCGCCCCCCCTCAACCCACCCGCTCTGGGTGGCACCGAGTCCCCCCGACAGCTCCCACCGGCTTCTCCTTCCTCCCTCGACCGGCCTCGCAGCGAATCAATCGCCTTTTGGAGCTTGGAGAGTTTGGGATGGCAAATCTGCGGCTCCCAGCCCAGTCCAAAGGGAGGGGGCGGTTGGATTGGACCCTCTAAAGCCCCAGGAAAGTGATCCCTGAGGGAGGGAAGGGATGGAGAGGGAGGGCAGCTGGCCCCAAGCCCAGGCAGCTCCCAGCCCTAGGCAAGGAGCTCCCCCAGCCGTTCCCAACTCCCGCTCCTTCCAGCATCTCCTCAGCCCCAAACCCAGACGAGCAGCCCAACACGGAGGCGATTTTTTCACTGCTGAGGTAACCGCTCTTTTTTTTTTGCTCTCTAGGGAAAAGCCCTGACAGCTCTCAGGAGGAAGGAATACAATTTTCCATCCCTGAGGCAAGAGCAGAGCTCCTTTTTTCCCCCCTCTGCTCCTAATTTTCAAAGAGAAGCGGAGGAGCCGGTTGGTGACGAGGGGAAATCAAAGGTGGTTTTCCCGCAGCCGAGCACGTCGGGAGCAATCGCTGCCCACGCAGGCGTTTGCATTAGTTATGAGCATCAGGTGAAATATTCATTGGGAAACCCAAGCTTCTGCCCCAGATTTTGGAAGCCGCAAGCAATTAGCGATGGGACAGAAATGCTCAGGTTGATGTTGCCTGTTTATATCCCTTTTGGGCTTTT
>WAAB01020556.1:1204-11514 GCA_013389865.1 Piaya cayana | reverse complement strand
CCTAATGTCTAGCCTAATGTCTATTTGTTACTAAGACCCTCCTTTCATTCTCATAGTGATTGCATATTTAATGGGAGTTGTGCTGTCACTAGGGATTTTTGTGGGTGGTCACCTACTTATTCATAAAAAGTTATATTAGAAGCAGAATGGTTAACCCTGGAGTGAAGGACAAACCCTGAAAGCTGCAAGCAAAATAAATCACGTGGTTATTTCTTTGCTTCTGACTATTTTTTCAGAAGTAGCAGCCTGGGAGTTGGCGAGGCTTACAGTTCCCTAAAAGTAATTCCTACGTGTATTAGAGAGCTGATGTGAAGGAAGCAGCACCATCAAGGAGAAACCGCAAAGAACGGCAATTATAAATGTCCTTGACTAATGGCTAGTGGCGAGATTAGTGTCTTTTTTTTCTCTCTTGTTTCATTCTGTGCACATTCCTTCCTTGTGAAAACAAACCACTTTGCACGGCAGCCAAAGGGTACAGTGTGTTTTGCTTTTTTTGCAGCTGAAGGATCGTTTTCATGATGTACATCTCCACTTAGAAATCACATGAAACTACTAGGTGTTTGATGAAGGTCAGGAATATGAATAAAAGAAAACCTGGCAAAATCCGCTAAGACTTTGCCAGTGAAGAGGAATCTTTTAATATTTAGTTGTGACTTGCTTTCATTACATACATCTCTGCAGATCTCTCTGTGGATCAATATTTGAATATTGCATTAACAGATTTATGACAATTCATGCTATGGCTGCTCCAGCCAGTCCACAGAATATTTTTTCTATTTATAGTAAAGCCTCTACTAACTTTTAAGAACAGTCTTTGAAAGCATGGTAGGATTTTTCAACGTTCTCGATTTAGGTATTTAGCTTCCTTTGAAATATATAGAGGTTGTCACCAGGGATGATTTTCAAATACTGATGCCTATAGAGACCCTTAGACTCCAAAAGCTACCTGAAAATTGGATACTTAATTCCTTGGGAATCTCATATACAGCTGTCACTTGTATTGTTGTGTTATATGTTCACAACCTGTACCAATTATACGGTGGCTCGTCATTTGTCTTCAGTAGCTACTCGTACGTAATTTAATGTTTGTCTAAAAAAAGGTTCTACATTTATTTCCTATACACATAGAGAAATTGAGGATTGCATTACCCGACAGACGAAAATAGCTGGACCTGGAATATAGTAAATTTATTATCTTACAGGCTTGGGGAATTTTTCCTTTAGGTGAAAAATATATATGAAGTAAGTTTTGTCAACCCATTCTTTTTTTAAAAGCAAGTAGCCATGTAAAATGCATGAAGAGGAGCTGAAGCCGCAGTGAAATATGGTCTGATATAAGCAGGGTTGCATCATAGTTATATAAATGTGTCTGTGTGAGCAACTGGGAAATACAAGTCTCAGCACTGCTTGGGATGTGGTGAAATAGATTAATATGGGAATATATCAAAGCAGTGAATGCAAAGGAGAGCGGAAAGAAAAGGGTACTGCTAGAGTAGAAATCTTCAAAATACTGAAAAATACCTGGAAAAGAGCACATGCATGTTTTGTGTTCATTCTGTTGAATATCTCTTTAGTGGATGGTATTTCACAGAATCACCAGGTTGGAAGAGACCCACTGGATCATCGAGTCCAACCATTCCCATCAATCACTAACCCATGTCCCTCAGCACCTCATCCACCCGTCCCTTAAACCCCTCCAGGGAAGGTGACTCAACCCCCTCTCTCTGCAGCCTGTTCCAGTGCCCAATGACCCTTTCCGTGAAGAATTTTTTCCTTATGTCGAGCATCATACAGCCACAGTTGACTACCAAAAAACCAAAAGAACAGCACCTTTACAATTTCCACATACGCACCAACAAGACTGACACAAACAAGTGATCTGATACCCTTCTCACTAACAGGTTGATCGAACTGATAGCTTGACAGCAGATCTCTCATTCAAACACATGCAAACAGGTCCCTCCTGTAACTGTTCCAGACCCGAGGTCTCTCCAGCAGCTGGATCTCAGCCCCTTGGTCCCACCACTGTTCCTGGCCTATGGTTTCTCTGGTAGTTGCCTTTCATATCTCTTCTTCTGCTTATCAGCTAGTACAGCTTAAAATCCATATTAGAATCACATACACAAATGGGTCCCTTCATAAGAAGCCATTAGATGCTAAATCTGTTCAATAACTGGTATTCAGCAATCCATCTCTCCAGCCTCTAACCTTCAGATCTGCAGATTCCTTTGACCCCCGGTCTCTTATCTCCAGCTGTTGGCACTCAGACCACTCACTCCTCTCCCTAGAAAGCCTGGGTTGAGGTTTGCAAGCAGGCCATACACACATACACAAATATGCACACAGAATAGAGAGCATGCTAACATAGGAAAACATTTAACTATTAAGCTTAACAAGATAAAACACTTAAATTTAATGGACAGATGGGTCTGTTGACCAAGGCTAAAATACTTATGATTTTCTTTCTAGCAAATAAATTTCTTCTTCCTTAGGCTTGGGTTTTTACTCCAGTTCTAATGAGGTTTCCTTGCAGTGATGCCAAGAAGTGTCCAATTTGCATGTGCAAATCTAAGATCAACATGAATTAACTCTGTTAGATTTATTAACCTGTTTTTACCTATCTGGAATGTGTTGCCTTTCTTACTTCTAGACTTTTGTGTTATATCCTTAAACATCTTAACTACACAGGCTATTTTTCTCAGCTGTGATTCTGTGTTTCAGTAGAATTTTATATCAAGTATTAAAAATAATTTTATTTTAAAATAATCCATAAACTTCCCTCTTTTTGTCTTATTTTTCTTTTTTCCTTTTTTCCTCTTGGGCTTAAGTGAAAGCAATGCAATTGTTTGCGTTCAATGAATATGCAAGATTTGAAGGCTCCAGCTCTCAAAATAGCTATTCAAATTGGAATCCTGTAGAATTTTATAATTGCTCTGGACCTCTGAGTCATCTGAAGAAATATTTTTAATGATCAATCGACCATAAAAGTCATAACTTTTATTTGAGGTCCCTCATCAACAAATTGATTCTGTATTTCCATATGATTAAGGAAAACATCCTTTCAATCAAGGATTTGCTTTAAAAGGTCAAGGAAACAAAGAACGATTCTTATTTGTAAGGGCGAAGCAACTCACACTAAGAGTGCAATAAGATTATTAAAAGTCAATGTTTTATTAATTTCCAGTCTATCCTTCATACACGTGCTCAGAGCTTCCATCTTAAAAAGGGAGGGATAAAACAATTTCTTCCCTTGAATGCAATTCCCTCTTAGCCCAGGATTAAAGGCTTATACAAAGAGGCAGGACAAAATTCATTAACTTGGCAACCACATAGTTTTACCAAACTCTACTGATGCTGGTGCTCGAATATATGTATGTGTAGCTTGGAAACAAATTTCACATTTTAGAATTAGTGGATTAGGTAATTCCATCCCTTGCTGCCAGTCTAAAATAACTACATGCAGCTATTCATGCATGTAATTCGCCTACCTGATTCATTAACATTTAAACACTCTGTTAGGCAATGACCATAAATTAGACGTCTTGCAGGTCCTGGGCAAAAGTATGTTTAACAGTCATCGATACACTAAAGCCTTGCCAAGAAAATAAACATACATGTTATGCTGTAACAAACATGGAATCATGGAATGGGTTGAGTTGGAAGGGACCTCAAAGCCCATCCAGTCCCACCCCTGCCATGGTCAGGGACACCTCCCACTGCATCAGGCTGCTCAAAGCCTCATCCAACCTGGCCTTGAACACCTCCAGGGATGGGGCAGCCACAGCTTCCCTGGAAAATCTGTTCCAGGGCCTCACCACCCTAATCGTGAAGAAATTCCTCCTAATGCCTTGTCTAAATCTTCCAGCCTCCTATTTAAAACCATTTCCTCTAGTCACAGGATCACAGAAGCACTAGGTTGGAAAAGACCCACAGGATCATCAAGTCCAACCATTCCCATCAATCTATAAAACATGACCCTCAACACCTAGTACACCCATCTTTTAATCCCCACCAGGGAAGGTGACTCAACCCCCTCCCTGGGCAGCCTTCCTCACGTCAAGCCTGAACCTCCCCTGACTGATCTTGAGGCCATTCCCTCTCATCCTGTCCCCTGTCACGTGGGAGAAGAGCCCAGCTCCCTCCTCTCCACAACCTCCTTTCAGGGAGTTATAGGGAGCAATGAGGTCTCCCCTCAGCCTCCTCTTCTCCAGGCTGAACACCCCCAGCTCTCTCAGCTGCTCCTCTTCTTCTTCAGCCCCTTCCCCAGCTTCGTTGCTCGTCTCTGGACTCGCTCCACAGCCTCAACATCCTTCTTGTGCTGAGGGGCCCATCCTTCTCCTCCAGGCACTTTCCAGCCAGGCTTCTCCCAGTCTGGAGCTGCTCAGGGTTGTTGTGCCCCAAGTGCAGGACCCGCCATTTGGCCTTGTTAACCCTCATCCCATTGGTCTCAGCCCATGGATCCAGCCTGTTCAGATCCCTTTGGAGCCTCCCAACCCTCCAGCAGATCCACACTTCCACCCAGTTTAGTGTCGTCTGCACTAAGCTGTGTGGAAGTGTGGATCTACTGGAGGGTAAGGAGGCTCTGCAAAGGGATAAGAACCTAGACTAAACACTGGGTTTCAGCTCTAAGAGGTGGTCTAAAAAACCCCCTTTACTTACTCTCAAAAAGCCCTTAGTACCTCCTCTGCCACTTGTATCCAGCCCCAGAAGCTTGTAATGTGACCTTCCTCTATGTAGATATGATCTGACAGCTCATGAAATCTGAGGATCCTTTTTGTTTACTGTAACGGGAGCTGCGATAATCTCCCCTGCATCTAAAGCAAAGCTAACTAACATCAAATGGCTTTTGGGTTAGGCCCTGAAGGAGCAATGGCATAATTCCAGATATCAGTTAATCTGGATTTAATCCAAATATTTTGGGATGTCCAGTGAGTTTCATCCTAAGCAGCCTATGACTGTAATTACATTTTATAGCAATTATATGAAATTAAATAAATTTTAAGTTATTTCACGTTATAAATTATAAAATAATATAAATTATGAATTATAGAAAGATATATTAATTTTATAAAATTACATTTTTATAAGAGCACATTTAAGGGTTATTAAAAGCTTTCTCAGGAAGCCTTCTCTGGAAATAAGTGTTCTCTGGAAGCAGTGCTATGCGCTTCTCTCACTTTATACTTACAAGGCATTTGCACTGGGTTAGCATAGTGGGAAGGCTCGAGTTTTATACTTTAAAGATGTATATAATTTTGCAGTGGAAATTTAGGAATATCATGTATTATGAAACATTGGAACAACAGATTTGACCTGGAAGGGCGGTTTGGTGACCGTGTGTACTGATGTGGCTTTTAATCTCTGTGTCCATTATTTAACTGAGAGTTGAAACTGAGAGAGAAATTAGTTTCTAGTATCTTTCCTAAGGAATGATGAACAGGAATATTTCATTTTGCATGTTTTGATCACCAAAGAGAAAATGGAGGAAATCTGAGATCATTAGTCCGGATTCATTGCTGATGTTGCTCCACAGATTTCAGGGGAAATACACTTGGGAAGAATTTGACCCAGAAAATCTGAATCTTTTTGCATATAATGGAAGTGATTAAGGTCAACCCCCGAAGGCAGGGCTGCTACACCACAAATGACATTATTTCAGTAGCGGTTTCTTTCTTTGAATAATTGTATTTCTATAAATGACTCTTCTTAAAATACTCCTACTGTCTTGTTTTCTATACGACATAAATACATAGAGACTAAAAGTCTAAAGAATATTATTGCACAGGCAGAAATTACAGGTTTTAAATTAAAAAACCCCAGGACCCTCTTCAGATTGGATTACACAAAACTTTCTAATGCACAAAGCAGAATGAAGGGCACCCCCCAGCAATCAGTCACATATCTTCCCCTCCTTCTTTGATAGGAATGGTTGGACTGAATGATCGGATGAGTCTCTTCCAACCTGGTTGTTCGATGATTCGATGATTCTTTCAGGCTGTGTGGGCCAGATCTTTACTTAGGGGTATGAATTAGTAGTGATTTAGTAGTGGACAAGGATGGTTGGGCTTGATGATATCAAATGTCTTTTCCAACCTAGGATTCTGTCATCTCCAGCGGCTACAGGTCTGCACAAGCAGTCCTGAAGCTGGAGGAAACCTACAGCTCCAACTCACCTGCAAATCTGTAAAAATAAGGACCACACACAGGTTGCAGACAGACACAAACCATTTTCTTACCTATTATTCTGTATCTGATAGAAAAAAATAATTAAAATCCTGTTCACATTAAATGCTAATGGATTATTAACCATATAAAGCTGCTGCTGCTTTTTTTCTTACGGTCCTTCAAAGTTATAAGATAAGATACACTCGGGTTTGATAATCTCAAAGGTCTTTTCCAACCTAGTGATTCCATGGTTCCAAGATAGACATGAAATAACAGATTCTGATTCTTCGTAAAATATATTTTAAGAATTTAAATATTTTTAAAATCTAAAATGTTTTCTTTAAAGTCATAACTTAAATTCCTTGCTATGGCGTATGCAACATCTGATAGAGGAAAAGCTGTTGTTTAATTTACACCTGCTACGTGCTAAGGGTATAAAAATATCTATCAAAAGTTAGTGCTGTATCACTTTGACAGCGCCACAATTTTAGTGAAATGCTACCTGTCAGCTAACGCATTCCGCTCGCTCCTCTTAAGGAACACAAAAGCTTTTTGCCGCACAAAGCATTCAAATATCGATGGCTACACCAACGTTGAAGAAAGAAATGAGAAAAGTCATTGTTTCCAATGGTTTGAAAATTATTGTAAAGGTCCTTAATGGACAATTTGTTTCCCCTCCATACTGAAGTGGTAGCGTTCCCAGAATGATAATAATCTATTTCTCTCCTCACACTACTGAGCTGGGGGTGACCTCACCTGACCCAACTGGAATTGATTTTGTCATTGAACTCTTTGCTAGTGCAAATTAATCTTAGATCCATACAAGATCAGGGAAGCAAGACACAGACTACAAAGACCTCAAATGCTAAGGGGAAAAAAAAAAAAATTAATTCTGGTGAAAGTATTTTAAGTTTGGAAAGATAAATGGTTACAATGAGTTGCTTTGATAGAACATCAGTAGGGTAGAAGAATAGAATGACAAGGGCTGTGTGAAAAAGCTGTAACTTAATAGCCTAATTTCCTGCCTGGCCCCAAAGAAATATCTGTTTCTGACAGCTGATGAAAATGCACCAGGGTTTGATTTGCTCATCAGTGTGGGGCTGGTTCAGTCCCATCTCTCCCTTGGTTCCCTTGAGCTGTGTGGATGCAGCAGACAGGCTCTGTTCCTGGTTTCCACATTTTTCGTTATACGTGAAATGCATAAAATTGTAAAATACATGACTTGCTTCTCCTTTTATCTCCTAAAGATATTCCTGCCCCATTTTTTATCAGTTATCAGTATTTGTTTTGTTTCCACACTAAGACCTGATCTCCCTTTGTAGCCATTTGAAAAAAAAAAAAACGCATTTCAATAAAATCTCATGTCTCAAGAAATGTCTAAATGCAAAAAGATACCTTACCTTTAAAGACATATAGTGTCATTCTCTCTTAGAACAGCTGCTTTAGCTCCAAGGGTTCTCCAGATCTAGCTAGCACTCTGACCTTAATTTTACGCTCAGTAAAAGGTTCTTCTGAACACCACGGGGTTTGACAGGACTCAAAGTTATCTGATCTTGGAGGGTCCCTTCAGCCTTTATTACTATAACAACCAGTCACTAATGTCTGATTTATCAAGATAAATATGGAAAAAAAAGTGTAACAACTTTGTGTTGAGGCTTATATGCTGCTCCTTGAAAAATAAATCCATGATAAATGCTATATCCTGGAATAAAATGTTCCAATATTGTATAAATGAATGTTAAATAATTTAAATGGAATAAATGAAGACTCGGTCATTGCTTAAAACCATTTATTGTAGCTTTAAAAATGATCTGAGTCTAAAAAAAGGAGTGGAGGGAAGGAAAAAAGCCAGCAACTTTCTCAGTTTCAGTGAGCTGACTGGGTCTTGATTTCATACTCTCACGGTGAAGAATTTCCTCCTAATGTCTAGTCCAAGCCTTCCACTCTCTAATTTATGGCGATTCCCCCTTGTCCTACCACTACCTGCCTTTGTAAAATGTCCCTCCCCATCTTTCTTCTACACAAAATCCACACAGTCGTACCCAGACTAGTCTGGGAGGCAACTTGAAAACCCCGTAGTCTACAGGAATGAGCTAAGGAGTCATAAATGCACGTGTACTGAAATGGAAATCAGGACTGAATGAGTCTGAAAGTTTTATGTAGTCATCATCTCATGACGAGAAATAAGTGATGATGCCATCGTTTCTAAAGAAATTTTGTATTCTGGTCTATGCAAAGACAGAGAAAGGAATTCTGGGACAACATCATAAAAAGAGGTAACTGGGGAAGTCTGTAAAGAATTAGGAACTTGTGCTGGATGATGCAAAATGCGAAGCCTTCCCACAGAAGAGAATCATAGAATCACCAGGTTGGAAGAGACCCACCGGATCATGGAGTCCAACCATTCCCACCAATCTCTCAACCATGCCCAGGCTTCAGATGCAATGAAAACCTCTGCTCCATTATCATAATGGGTTTATTTTTTCAATAGCTTAAATAATATTTTTTATTTACGAGAGATTGAGGTCATTATTCTGCATTTCTATACATAATAATGATACGCACAACGAACGCAATATGTTAAGAGTTAACAAGAACAACCAGTAATAAATAGTCCGTTCCTTCATCTTCCCAGAGCTAGGGATAGGCTGGAAAATGTGTTTGATTTTCATCAGGAAAGCCATAATTTTACAAAATGGATAATATTTCATCACAGAAAGGCCCGTATGAACATTATGAAATGCAAATTATGAAGCATTTTACTTGATACATTTTCGCAAAATTCCACTTATTTCACTGGAAATATGCTAGTTTGTGTCTGGGCAGAATTACTCTCACAATAAATGTGTTTAATTTCGCAGGTTTGAAAACATTACTGCTTCACTTCACTGTTCATGTTAAGAGCTTTACTACTTCTCTGTTTATGTGAAGAGTTCTAAATACATCCCAGGTCAGATGTACCTTAAAATAATACAATGATGCTTAGAAGAGTTAAAAATGCTATTAAAAATATCTAGAAAGTTAGACATTTGTCAATGAGCTTCCTTATTCCATGGAGTGCAGTAACTAGTGAAATATTTTTTTCTTAAGTCACAGAGATAATGTCTGTGGTGACATATTAAGTATTGAAATTTTATGTAAAATAAAACTACATCTGAAATCAGTTGATATGAGCTTCTTGAAGATATTTTCTGACCTTTCGCCTTTTTAAGGCTCGTACTCGTCAGCAGTCAAAACCAAAGAGTGGTGACTAACCAAGAATTCAGTGAAATAAGTCAGTTCATAGAATCATAGAACAACCAGGTTGGAAGAGACCCACCGGATCATCAAGTCCAACCATTCCTATCAAACACTAAAATATGTCCCCCAGGACCTTATCCACCCTCACCTTAAACCCCTCCAGGGAAGGTGACTCAACCCCCTCCCTGGGCAGCCTCCTCTGTGCCCAATGACCCTTTCTGTGAAAATCTTTTTCCTAATGTCCAGCCTAAACCTCCTAAATCTCTTCAGTTGTCTGAAAGCAGATGAAGATTAAGATGAGAAGACACCTGCGTATTCAGCATGTCTGCACAAGCACCGAAGGATTTCTGTACATATTTGCTAATGAACGCAAAATGCTAGAAAAATCACGAAACACTCCCTGGTTGCTGATTTAGGCAGTCAAAATAGGCTACGATCACTTAGAAATGGACTAATCATACAGATTTATTCAATACTTTAATTGAAATAAATAGGAAAGCAAAGAGGAAAAGATGTCACATCAAGTTATTGCAGACTTGTTTCTGTTTCTCCAGAGCATTGATCTGAAAAGATATTTCAGCTGTTTCTGAAACAATTTACAGTTTGATTGAACAAGAAAATAAAGATATCCAATAAATTCAGAGTAATTAAAAAAGTTATTTGATTTGTTATATTCTGAAATCTCAAAAAAGTTCATTGAAATAAAGCCATGCAAATTCATGAGAGCAGAAAAGCATTAAAGCACAGTGGAAAAAAGACCAGGAAAATAAAAATCCCTCATGGTCTTAAAAATTCCCTTTTTTTACTCTTTCTAAGATTAAAACACCTGTGGCAATGAGGAGGTCACAAGAAACAATGAGGACTTTTCCAGTCTCTGGTTGCCATTTCTATTTTGAAGACAATGA
>WAAB01020555.1:71559-173573 GCA_013389865.1 Piaya cayana | reverse complement strand
GCACCTTCCCAGGTACTGCACCATGGGCTGGTGCAAGGAGAAACCCCAGAAAGCTTGACCACATGAATCTCTCTTGTCCCTGCTGCTCCAAGCCTCAGAGTTTCTCTGCCTTGTTCTGACTCAGGGAGTGCTTCCACACTTAGGGATAAGAGGGGTATGGCAGAGTCATAGAGGGTCCCCACTTCAGTTTTTGAGGAGGTGACCCTCCAGCCCAGCACCAGGAAGCCAAGCATCCCTTTTCCCACCCACAGGCATTGAGAACTTCAGGGGCCGCTACCTCCACAGCCGAGACTACAAGGATGCCCGGGATTTCACAAACAAGAGGGTTGTTGTCATTGGGATTGGGAATTCAGGGTCAGACCTGGCTGTGGAGATCAGCCAAACAGCCAAGCAGGTGAGTGGTGGGAGCAGGGTCCTGGGGCACAGGGCAGCTCCCCATTGGACACTGCCAGCTCCATGAGGACACCAGGACCAAGGTGCAGGCACAGCTGCCACTCCCTTCCAGCAATCACTGCATTCAGCACTCCCAGTTGTCAGATGCAGTGGCAGCTGTGACTCAATCCCACACAGCCACACCAGTTTCCATCCCAAAGAGCTGGGCTGGGGCTGCCTCTAGTGCTCTTCCCTACCTGCCCTTGCCAGTTGCCCACCCCTGGCTTCCTTTGCCCTCTGGGTCTTTGCCCAGAGGGCAGCATGAAGAGGAGTGATCCCAGGGCAAGGACATGCTCGCCAGGACTGTCACAGACTTCAGGAGGCAATGCTTCCTTCCTCACACAGGTCTTCCTTAGCACCCGCCGAGGTGCATGGGTCCTCAACCGTGTCGGAGATGAGGGTTACCCCATCGATACTGTCTTAACCACTCGCATGAATACATTCCTGAAGGACCTGCTAAGCCCATCCATGACAAACAACTACATGGAGAAGCGGCTGACTGCGAGGTTTGACCATTCGCACTACGGCCTAAAGCCAAAGCACAGGTGCCAGAAAACACTCCCCCTGCCAAGTAGGGCACCCCTGGTTTCTACTGTGTCCAGTCCCATTTGGCCATTTCCACAAGGCCTGTGTCTGGGCTAGGGCTAAGGCACTAGACCTGGAAAGCTAGTTAATAACTGGGATGCCCAGGCAATGCTTGAGGGGGCGATCACTGTCCGTTCTGGGAACCCTTGGTGACACCACAGCAGCAGCTGCCAAGCATCCCTGGGGAACCAGGCCTATTGGTGATGAGCATCCTTGGGGCTGAGCATCCCTGGAAATGAGCATCCTCAGAGCAGGAAGTAGTGGCCAAAGCAGGACTTGGAGGAAAGACAACGCACCACAGAACTCTGATTGTTCCTTGTGTCTTCCAGGGTCTTTGACCAGCACCCAACTGTCAACGATGACCTGCCCAACCGCATCATTTCAGGCAGAGTGCTGGTGAAGCCAAATATCCAGAAGTTCACTGAGACATCTGCCATCTTCGATGATGGCACCAGGGAAGATATTGATGTTGTGGTCTTCGCCACAGGATACAGTTTCTCATTCCCCTTCCTCGAGGGCTACGTGAAGGTGGTGGAGAACCAGATTCCCCTCTACAAATTCATGTTCTCCCCTGACATGGAGAAACCGACCCTGGCTTTCATTGGCCTCATCCAGCCCCTAGGTGCCATCATGCCCATATCTGAGCTCCAGTGCCGCTGGGCTACTCGTGTCTTCAAGGGTAAGTAAGGCAAACTTCCCTGTGGCTTCAGGCTGAGGATGCACAGCAAGCCCAGACACGTTTAGGAAGCAGCAGCTGGCTGTGACATCCTGGCTGCAGGTGATGGCACTGCCACCTTGCAGCCATCATAGCAACCCAGGCAGCAGCACAAGGAGATCTGTACCCTGAGCCCCACAAGCTGCTCCTTCCCATCCCAAGGAGCTTGGACATGCCTCAGGTGCCAAACCTCCAACCGCAGTGGTGCTGGCAGGGACACGCAGGCAAGGGCTACACCACAATGACCACTGTTGCCAGTGAAGTGCAGCACCCCATAGCTGTGGCTTATTCTCCCTAGGGCTGAACAAGCTGCCCCCACAGCAGGACATGGAGGCTGACATCAAGCAGAAGAAAGAAGCAATGGCAAAGAGGTAAGACCCTGCCAGGAATGGGGAGAGGGACAGTTTGGGCATGGCTGTTCATGGGCACCTGATTTGGCCATGCCAAGACTTGGCAGGGATGCACTTTGCCACACTACCTTGACCCTACTAATCCTTCCCAATGGTGGTCCATCCACTACTGCCTTGCCAGTGTGTGGGACATCTGCCGGCTCTGCCACCAGTGTCTGCTTGCCCTCTCTGCCCACAGGTACGTGAAGAGCCAGCGGCACACCATCCAGGTGGATTTCATCCCCTACATGGATGAGCTTGCAAGCCAGATTGGGGTCAAGCCCAATCTGCTCAGACTCCTCCTCACTGACCCCAGGCTGGCACTGGAGGTGTTCTTTGGAGCCTGCACGCCGTACCAGTACCGCTTGCAGGGCCCAGGCAAGTGGGCAGGTGCCCGGGAGGCCATCCTCACCCAGCGGCAGCGCATCATCAAGCCTTTGCAGACACGGCACGTGGAAGAGTGCCCCATGGGCCCCGCCGTGCCCCTTGTCTTCAAGCTGGTTGGGGCTGTGGCCGTCCTTGCTGTCATTTTTGCTTACTTGTAGGTGCCTGCTGCTGTTGAGCTGCCCAGATGGAAGGGAGACTTTGTGGTGTACCAGTGGGGCTGGCTGGCCACCCCCTGCCTCATGGCAGCCTATGCATGCCAGTGCTGGCAGAAGCCCTCATCCTGCGCAGCACAGCCCCACTGCAGCCACACTGCAAGCTTGGGATGCATAAAGCTCCCCAGCTGCTGAAACAACACCTCAGTGCCTGCCCTGTACCATCTCCTGGAAAGCCACAACTGGAGATGGACAAGGAAACCAGCTCACACACAAGGCAAAATCCAGGTCTCTCAGCCAGCACTTTTGACATAGCAGGAATACATCCTATAACCCAGCTGAGCTGCCACTGGCTACACTCACACAAGAGCAAAGCAGCAAAGAAACAACAGACTTTCTGACTGGATAAAAGTGTGTTAAACAGAGCCAAGTGTCTGTCTGTTACTGACACCACCCTGTCCCTCTACATGCCAGGGGAACATGTATAGGGTTTGGGTCAGCCTTGTGCTGGCAGCACAGCTTCAGCTCCACGGCAGCATGAGCTGCATGAACACACACACATGCACGTGTCTGGATCCATAGCAAACTCACCTGGCCACAAGTGTACACTGCCAGAGCTGTCACAGTGGCACGGCTCAGTGCCACACTCGTCACCTGCATGCAGCCCCTCTGGAGGACAGTGGGGTGGGCTGGGGACCTGAGTGGTGACGGGGGGTCCTGGCCACAATACACTGAGGCTGGCATGGCTGCGAGCCCCCAGTGCCCTGAGCATCCCTCAGTTTTGCTTTTCATGCCACAATCTGCTGAAAGCTGGAGTGTGGCCACATCTCAGCCCCCGCACCCAGAAGTTGCAGAGCAGCATCAGCGTCATTGAGCACTTACAGTACCTAAGCACTTACATTAAGCATTTAGAGTCCCTTGCGTGGGCAGGAGGTGTGGCAGGGCAGCGGGGGACCATGTAGCCCAAGTCTGCAAAATACACACCTTGTGTCACCGGAGCTGGCCTCAGTCGCCCGTGGGAAGCACAGGCACACTCAGCCCCGGCTGAGCAGCACAGCGCATCCCCCTGGTGTGACACGTCCACACGTGTTTCGTCCCCAGCATCGCTGCTACCCTGCACTGCAGACATGCTTGCCCGGCGAGTAGCTATCATTGGAGCCGGTGTCTCTGGCCTGTGCGCCCTGAAATGCTGCCTGGATGAGGGGTTGCTACCCACCTGCTTTGAGAAGAGCAGTGATATTGGCGGACTCTGGCGCTACGAGGTAAGCCCTGTGCCATGCCAGCCTGCCCCATGACAGCAGCATGGATGGGATTGAGATCAGTCTTTTGCAGCTAACCAAGCGCCACTTCCCTGCTTTTGCATGTGTGCAGCAGGTGGGTTTCCAAGGAAAATCACGGGGAAGAAAAACTGCTGCAGCAAAAGGAGGTCCTTATGGTGCCAGCTGGTGTGCTGGCCACATAGGACCCATCCTCCTTCCCACCAGAAGCAGGAAAGACCCTCCCCAAGAACCTTACCCCAGGACTCACTCCTTCAGTTCAGCCTTGCTTCTCCTCTGCCTTTCCTCCTCGGTCTCATCTATCGCTTCCTCTACTGCTTTGCTCACATTCCTCTCCAGCCCTTTCTTACCCATCCTCATCCCTTTCCTGCCTGGCTCCTCCCTGAAAGACCTAGTTGCTCCTCAACCTGTTTCTACGCCTCTCATCCATGCAGAGGCACTGAACACTGCTTCCTCTGGGCCTCCGCTCTCTCTTCCTGTCTTAGGGGAAGCCGGGAGTTCATTTCTGCCCCCATGTAACAAGGCTGCTGAATTTCTCCCCTGGGACAAGGTTTCACGTCATGCCCTGATATATGGGTGGGAGAGTGTGGGGGACACACATGCGCAACGTCATCATGAAGTCTGGGGTGGCTCTGCTGGTTCTGCCTGTGGTGAATCTGAACTGGGGTTGGTGGAGCAGAGGCAGGGCAGAAACACCTGGCTGCCAGGGTAGAGACCCCGTCATCAGGAGTGGCCACTCAGCTGGAAGCACCAAGAGCTGTCTCAGCAGCCAGCGAGACTCAATGTGGCAACCAGGGCAATGGCACCATAGGCAGCTTTGGAAACGTGTCACCTCATCGCAGCTAGGGGTGGGCGTGGGTCAACTGAAGCACAAGACCCCACAATCTGCTGTCTCCCTTGCATGGCCTACACCAAACCACAGCTTACCCTTCCCTGTTTTGTGGGGTGAATGCTCATGCCTGCAAGAGAGTGCTGGGTTTGCAGACAGCGGCTTCACCCACCCGTGGCTTAATCCTGGATCCCCACAGGCACAGCAGGGCAGACAGGCAGTCCTGAGGTCCCTGTGCCAGCACTGAGCTGTGCCTCACTCCTGCAGGAGAACCCTGAGGACGGCCGAGCTAGCATCTACCCTTCCCTCATCATCAATGCCTCCAAAGAGATTATGAGCTTCAGTGACTTCCCCATCCCTGCGGACTTCCCCAACTACATGCACAACTCCAAGATCATGGAGTACTTCCGCATGTACGCCCAGCACTTCAACCTGCTCCGCTACATCCGCTTCAGGGTGAGAGACAGGTAGTCTGGGGGATGGCAGTGGAGGGGCCAAGAGAGATAGAATGCCTGACGCCCTCTCCCCTTGCTCCCAGACCAGTGTGTGCAGCATGGCCAAGTGCCCTGACTTTGCCACCACGGGCCAGTGGGAAGTGGTGACGGAGAGCGATGGGAAGCAGGAGACGGCCATCTTCGATGCTGTGCTGGTGTGCACTGGGCATCACACTGAGGCTCACCTCCCACTGGGCACCTTCCCAGGTACTGCACCACGGGCTGCTTGCCTGCTCTTCTACACCTCTGGGAGCACCCTCCACACCTGCTCAGCCCCCATCCCCTTCTGGCTGCTGCCAAAAATGCCTCCATATATTAAGGCACAAGGTGGAATTGCATGGGTGTGCTTCTGTACCACCCATCTTGGTGATCTGTCCTTGGTGGCTCTTGCTGTACCATCAGTGCTCCACCAAAGTGCCCTTATGGCACCTCTCCCACCAGAGACAGGCTCCTTGAGCTGCTGGCCATGCAGTTGCTGGGCTCTGCAGTTCCTCTCTTGCTCTCCAGCAAGGCTTGAGATCAGTGTTCATGGTTGATTTCCCCTCTGGGTGCCAGACAAAAATGTCTAGAGGGCTTTCAGCTGTGGAGACCCTCTTTGGCTGGGGAACATGTCGGAGCATACCACCACCAGGGTCTGGCAGGATGGGACATACCCCGGCAGCTCTTCTGCCTCTGATGCCTGGCATCAAGTAGCAACTGCAGGAGGATTTTATTATGGAAGCACAGAGGTCCCTAGTGCAAACCCTGCTCCCAAACAGCCCCAAAGTCAGAGCAGGATGCTTAGGACCACACTTAGCATCTTCCAAGCTGGAGATGTCACTGTGTTTCTGGGTATCATCCCAAAGCTGCATTGCTCCTGTTGGGCATGCTGGTGCCAGTCTGTTTGCAGAACACACTACTAGTCTGAGCAGGACAGCAACCTTGTGCTCCACATCTGTACCTAGTATGGTTTATGTCTCTCTTCCAGGGCTGGAAAATTTTGAGGGCTGGTACATGCACAGCCGGGACTACAAAAGCCCACAGCTCTTTTCAGGAAAGCGGGTGGTTGTGGTCGGCATGGGGAATTCAGGCATTGACATCGCAGTGGAGCTGAGCCACACAGCCAAGCAGGTGTGCTGGGAGAGCTGCCAGGGCTGGGATGCTTATTATTCAGACCCCAGAGGGCACATAGCAACCCTGTGCCATCACCTCTGGGCTCCCCTCCCTCCAGCACCACAGCTGGCCATCATCACCCTGTCCCCTCTCAGTGACGGTGGCAGCTGTGGTCCCAGCATCCCATATTTCTCCTCTCCTTCCTCCCAGGTCTTCCTCAGCGCCAGGCATGGGACCTGGGTGATGCACCGGGTGGCAGACACTGGGTACCCCTTTGATTACACCTACCTCAACCGCTTCTTTCAAATTTTGCATAATCTGCTGCCTAAAACCACCAGCAGCTACTTAATTGAGAGAAAGCTGAATGCTCGCTTCAACCACACACTGTATGGCCTCCAGCCCAAGCACAGGTGAGCACCCCAGCAGCACCGCAGTGACCTGCCCCAGCACTGCCCAGGCTCTGCATAAGGTCTGTCTGTGCCTTCCAGGGTCTTTGACCAGCATCCAACCGTCAGCGATGACCTGCCCAACCGCATCATTTCAGGCAGGGTGCTGGTGAAGCCGAACATCCAGAAATTCACAGAGACATCTGTTATCTTTGATGATGACACCAGAGAAGACATTGACGCCGTGGTCTTTGCCACAGGATACAGTTTCTCATTCCCCTTCCTCGAGGGCTACGTGAAGGTGGTGGAGAACCAGATTCCTCTCTACAAATTCGTATTCCCCCCTGACATGGAGAAGCCAACACTGGCTTTCATTGGCCTCATCCAGCCCCTAGGTCCCATCATGCCCATCTCTGAGCTCCAGTGTCGCTGGGCCACCCGTGTCTTCAAGGGTAAGTGAGGCGAGGTGGGGGGATGCAGTCAGGCTCCCTTGGTCACAGTAAGGCCAATACATTCAACTAGCAGCATCACCTTGCACACTACCTCCTGTTATTCTCCTTTGTTGTCCTCCTTTTTCTTATTCATAGAAACTAAAACCAGTGCTACATTTTGATAAGCCTTGTGCTCATCTCTTGCAGGGGCAGGGGTGGGGTAGGGCACTAACAGGTACCATTGCCTGCAAGCCACCCTCTTCCTCTCCTTTCCTGCTGTTGCTTTCTTTGCCTGTGCTTCCCCTTTTGCTCCTGCTATGGTGGCATTGCCCCCAAAGCCTTTTATATGCTAGGCTGCAGAGTCAGCTTGACCATGGCAGGAACACAGCCTTCCCTCCAGCCACAGCCTCCTCTTCCTCAGGGCTGCAGAAACTGCCATCAATCACCAGCATGCTGGCTGATATCACACAAACCAAGAAGAAAATGGCTGCACGGTAAGAACCCTGTATAGGTATCACGCCTGCAACAATTACCCCTGTGACCTGCGCTTCTAGCCTGCCTGCCCTCTCTGCCCACAGGTACGTGAAGAGCCAGCGGCACACCATCCAGGTGGATTTCATCCCCTACATGGATGAGCTTGCAAGCCAGATTGGGGTCAAGCCCAATCTGCTCAGCCTTTTCCTCACCGACCCCAGGCTGGCATTGAAGGTGTTCTTTGGAGCCTGCACGCCGTACCAGTACCGCCTGCAGGGCCCAGGCAAGTGGGCAGGTGCCCGGAAGGCCATCCTCACCCAGCAGCAGCGCGTCCTCCAGCCCCTGAAATGCAGAGCCGAGGACGGTCCTTCCCGCTCCAGCATCCTGGCCCGCATCCTCAAGATCATCTTCAGCATCAGTTTGATTTTGACCGCCCTTGCCTACATCTCACTCCTTAAGCTACAATGAAGGAGGAACTGCGTCCTCCTGGCAACCTTCTTCCTTCCAGCCTTCCCTTGGGTTTGGGTGTTTCTGTAGTCTCATGCTATATCTGCCACCACACCAGGAGGTGCCGAGGGAGTTGGTTCCTTGAAGGCACAGCCTGTTCTATCCCACCTTCCTGCTGTGCCGGGGCCACACCAGGCCTTGCTGAGCACTGCTCTGAGTATACGAATCACTTCTCTTCTCTAAATCCCAGCCTGACAGCTCTGCAAGGTCTACCCATGGGCTAGGTCAGTGCAGGGGTGGCAGTGAGATGAGGAACTTGCCTGGCCAAGGAAACTGTGGGAAAAGGGCAATAAAGTTTGTTCTTATGCCAAGAGGACCTGGGACCCACTGCATGGGCTCTGCCTATGTCTGTCCTGCCCACACAGGGCCTGACCAGCCCACGGGCTGCTCACACCCCACAGCTTGCCCCACAGCCCTACAGCCCGGTTGCTCACCCCCCACAGCCCATCTGTTCGCCCCCCCCAGCCCTACAGCCCAGCTGCTCAGCCCTCACAGCCCGACTGCCAACGCCCTTAGCTATGCCCTCAACCAATATGGCCGACCCGCGGCCGCGGCGGGGGTGAAGCCGCGTTGTCCCTCAGCGCGCGCGCGCGCTCCAAGCCAGCCGCCCTTACCCGCGAGGGGGAGAGGCTGCCCTCAAGAAGTATGGCGGCCGCCCAACACCGGGTTCGCGCGCGGGGGCGGGGCGGCGCNGGGCCTTGGGGGCAGTGGGGCCGGGGGGCAGCGGGGAGCGGGGGCAGCGGGGCCGGCAGCCGCCGCCGCCTCGCGGTGACCTGTCGGGAGTGGCTGTGACAGCCCTGCCGCCACCTGGCGGAGCCCCCGTCCCGGCCGCGCCCGCCTGGCGAGAGCCGGGGGCTTGTCCCGCCGCCTGGAGCCGAGCTCCGGCTTTTCCCCGCCGGCGGGCGCTGTGGCTCGTGTCAGAGTCCGCTGGGCAGAACCGGGCGGGAGGCCGTGGCGGCCGGAGCTCGAGGGACCAAGTTGCTCCTGGGGAAACTACGATTGGATTGCAGAAGACAAGTTTTTGCCATGAGAACAGTTAAACGTTGAAATAGTCTCCCCGGGGCAGTGGTGGATTCCTCTGCGCTGGATGCTTCTAAGGCTCAGCCTTGACAGGATGCTGGGCCATCTCATTTAAGCCGTATATCACCTAAAAAGGTTGGACTAGATGATCCCTGAAGTTAGCCTTCCAGGTGGTTCCAGTCCAACCTGGCATTGTATGGTTCTGTGTAATGTACCATAATGTGCTGGAGAGAAACCTCAGGAGATGCTGGGAGAGCGTGACCTGTATGGGGCAGTCAGAGAGACTGGGATCTTTTTAGAGGAGAGAAGGGATGGATACCTTTCACATTTGTCAATATCAGCATGTATCTCTCAGGTCTGTCGTGGCCCTTCCTACCTTCTCCCTGTAGGTAAGAAGTAAGGGGCTTCACTGGAGATACTAGGGTAGAAGCTCCTCAGCAGCAGATCTGGTTTTACAGGGGCAGGTTTTGTGAGGAACCGGCTGAGCCCCCTCCAGGGCAGAGGGAGAAGATGTCCAAGAATGTGGTGCAGCTCATCTGACCCAGATCTTCAGGTGCACTCACTGGGTGGGGGTGGCCGTATGCATTAGCTGCATTCTGGAGCTGCCTCTTAGCCCTCAGGATTTAGGAAATACTGTAGTAATTGCTCTGTAGTATTCTAAGGCCTGGCTTTGGCTAGTGGCTTTGCCTGGCACCCTTTGCATAACTTGATCTTCCAAACAAATCCCCAAATGTCACAGTTAAGTACGTGAAGCAAGGCTGGCTGTCTTCTTTCCTTGTCCTGCAGAGCCCTTGATCAGTGCAGTAAGCTGAAAGCTGCAAAATAAGCCTGGGAAGTGGGCAAAACCCCTGATCCATCTCAGCTGCTGGAAGCTGGGTAAGGCCTGACAAGCCCCAAGTAGCTTGCAGTGGCTTTGTTGTTTGTCCTAAAGGGTGTGTAGCTGTGTGAGATCAGGGATGACAGCCCATATCCAGCTGCAGAGTGACACTGATGTGCCTGGGATTGTTCTTCCCTTGTCATGTGCCTCTGGCTGGTCAGGCAAACACCAAAGCACTTTGGGTGGTGCTGCTGGGTAGAGTCACAACAAGCAGACCTCCTCGCTGCACTGTGCCACAGCTGATGTGGTAGCTTGCCTGGTGAATCATAAGTGAATGCTGTGGAGAGCTGAGCTTTTTGCAGACACCATTACATTAGCCCCATGCCTTGGCCAAGCTCCAGGTTGGACGATTCCACTTGGAGACTTTAAATGCTCCCTGTCACCTTTGTCAGGCACAAATCTCTGCTCTTCTGCCTGCAAGCTCTTGGAGACTTGTTGGGAGCTGCAGAACAGCTGCTACTTTCACTCTCCAGCTCTTTTCTTGCTGGGTGTAGGAGATCTGTCTGTAGAGCCTGATTGTGGGACTGTGAAAGAGCCTCTGTTAACGCCAAGTAATTGATTTGCCCGTAAAGGTCGGCTTTATTTTTCCTGTCAGTGCTAGCTGCTGAGGGCTTGTGTGGGGCACAGCATAACTAGTGCTGGTCTGGAGTATAACGATTACTAGCTTAACTAGGGTGGTGGTTTGGAAGGATACAGCTATAATTACGTCACGCTGTCTTGTTTCTTGAATTCCCCTTCAGCTCCTAAACTTGGCAGTGGGAATGAACTCTGGGCCTTTTTAAGGAGTGCTGTCAGTCTTCCCTGGCAGAGGGCACTGAGAAACAGCGCCTTTGCTCCTCTCGTTGCTGCCAGAGGTGGTGGGCACAGACACACTGTGTCCTCTCTCCCTCGCAGGCTGCTGAGCTGTCATGGGGAACACCACCAGTGAGCGTGTGTCTGGTGAGCGTCATGGCTCCAAGTCCCACCGCTCAGACGGCTCCAGTGCCCCGCACCCTGCCAAGGAGCACCCGCACAAGATCATGGTGGGCAGCACCGACGACCCCAGTGTTTTCAGCTCCCATGACTCCAAGGTAGGGGCTGGCCACTGCCTTCCCTGCCCTGTGCTCTGGGGCCCTGGCTGGGGCCTCAGCTCACTGGCTGTGCTGGACGGGGCTCCCAACCACATAAGGGGTCTGTGGAGAGCTGGGAGGCTGGAGGAACTCTGAGATGTGCAGTTGGGTTGGTAGAGTCCAGGGGGAAGGAATGTGGTCCTGGTTGTCTGTGTCTTCAGTCAGGCTCTGGTTTTCTTTGCTCAGATTCCTGGGGACAAGGAGTTTGTGTCATGGCAGCCAGATCTGGAAGAGTCAGTGAAGCCGTCCCAACAGGCTCGTCCCACTGTCATCCGCTGGGCTGATGGAGGCAAAGAGGTCTTTATCTCAGGATCCTTCAACAACTGGAGCACCAAGATCCCACTCATCAAGAGGTAGCCAGTCCCTCAGGTCACTCTGTGCAGGAAGTGTTTTCCTGCTTCTGCTGGTTCACTGCTCAGTTTGCTCACCTGGCTTTTCTCAGTTCACCCAAGCTAGAGGGTCTGAGCACAAATACACAGTTAATTTCTTCCCTAGGTGCTGCTGTGTAGTGGTGGTAAGTTGTGAAACAGAGGGGCAGGGCAGGATGAGCTGCTTGCTTGGCTAGTTGGACATCACACAGCACCTAGTCTTGGCAGCAGAGCACTGCCTGAGTATGTGGCAGGCCCCTGGAAGCTGTCAGCTCGTCCCTTGGCTGCAGCCTTACCCCATGCCTGCTTGTGTTGTTGATAGCGGGTGTTGTTTGTTTGTCCCTCATGTGTCTTCCTACCCTGCTGATGTTCATGCTGTTCTGCAATGCATCAGTGATTTCTGTGGGAACAGCATGTAGGGCTCTGAGTGTAATCTCAGCAAATAGTCTGGAATTGGTTTATCTCAATTGCATGCTTAGCAGAGTTGCTACACTTGCTGCCCCGTCTTGCAGAGTGGGCACAGGTTCAGATGTGTTGCCCATGCACCTTCTGCTGTGTGTCTTTCACAGGGTGTCTCCCATGCTGATTTTCCCTGGGCATGCAGGGCAGGTCTGCAAGCAGGACTACCTCCTGCACTCTGTGCATCTGGATTCCAAGGGGTTTGAGCTACACTGGTGCTTGGATCGCTCACCCTTCTTGTATCCATGCCTTCAGTCGCTGACAATGAGCAAGTCTAACCCTGTGTGAAGGTGGTGGGGTGGAGAGGCTGGACAGTTTGTGAAAAAGTGTTCTCTGGGACACCATGGAAGAGCATCATCCAGAGCATCAGTGGGGTAATGTGGTTGCACGTCTGTTCTCTCTGCACAGCCACAATGACTTTGTTGCTATCCTGGACCTCCCGGAAGGAGAGCACCAGTACAAATTTTTTGTGGACGGCCAGTGGGTCCATGATCCATCTGAGGTGATTCTCAAAGCTTTAGCCCTGCAGATCTTGCTTGCTTCAGGGAACTAGAAATGGTGTAACTGTAGCAGAAAGGGAGCTGGAAGAGCCAGAGGGTATCTGCCAAAACAAAAGGAGCATCTACATCCCATGAATCTTTTCAGAGGCTGACAGGCCTCTTGGGCTTAGACAAGTTGTGCAGGGTACATGTTGTCAAGGAACTATGGGGCAGGGAAACACCAGAAAGCCTTTAAGCCCCATTCAGAATTGCCTACACAGGAAGACAGGCCACGGAGTCAGCACTCACTTGCAGGTTCTCCTCCAAACTCAATCACGTGGTAGCAGCATGGGAAGGAGAGGACACTTGCCCATCAGCATGTAGTGGGACAGAAGATGAAAATAGGAGGTAATGTAGGAGGCTGGGAGCAAAGGGAAATCCTCCCAGGGTAAACAGCAGGGATCCACATATGGGGCAGAGCTGATGCTGACCACTTATGTTCTGGGGTAATGGCACAGCAGGGACAGCTTGGGCTGAGAGGATCTGGGAAGCATTACCTGTGCTTCAATTGGAGATGGACGTGGAAAGACTTTTACCTCTCTTCTCTCCAGCCTGTGGTCACCAGCCAGATGGGGACAATTAACAACCTGATTCACGTCAAGAAGTCCGACTTTGAGGTGTTTGATGCTTTGAAGGTGGATTCACTGGAGAGCTCAGAAACCTCAGGTCGGGGTGAGTTTTTGTGGTATTACAGCTTTGCATGTGCTGTTTCCCACCTCCTCTCCTCTAAGGGGCAAGCATACACCCCTGAACAGAGGTGTGGGCCTGCACCCCAGCCAAGCAGTGTTTATCAACATGTCCTCAGCAGCCCACAGCTGAGGTCATCTCTCCATGGAGGGCTGTGCTGATGTAACTTGTTCTGTGCTAGCACAGTCCCAGAGCAGGGTCAGTACCTGTGTGTGGCTGAAACAGCCATTGCAGACTGGGGAATGCCAGCAACATCACCCTTTTCTGTCTGCTCAACTGTAAGTCATCCGATCTGGGGTACAAGCTAGGCGAGAGCAGGTTCCAGGTTATTTTCAGCAGCGGCTCTTGATTTTCATGCCAAGGTAATTTGTACTAGTGCTGGTGCATTGGAAACTTCCCTCTCTGCTTGTGTTACAGCAGCAGGTAGGGTTACCACACAGACACCAGCTGTGTTGGCTCAGTGTGCAGTGCTAGCAGGTAGCTCAGCCATGTTTTGATCCAGGGTGCTCTGAGTGCAGCCTGTTGTCCCTGGTACCAACCCTGCCTTAGGCAGGGCTCCAGGTAGAGCTCAGCTCCACCTTCTCACCCACCCTTGGTAGGAGGTACTTCGTTGTGAGGAATCAAGCAAGCAGCAACAGCTTGAGGGAGATGGAGCCCATCTGGGCTCTGGCTGTTCCAAAACGATCAGGTCAGATGTGGTTGGGAGGTATGGTGAGTCCAGCTCCCAGTGACCACAAGCTCCCGTAGTCCCTCACATGGGCGGAGCAGCTGCTGTCTGGACTTCGTGTCTGCCCTTTCTGGGACCTCTTCATCAGGCAGTTCTGTGACTCCAAGGGTGGGCGAGCGTGCTGCTTGCTGTGCCTGTGTCCATGCCCCTGATGCAAAGAGGCTCCTGGGGCAACAGCTCTTGCCCATGGCTCTAGGGCAAGTGTGGGAGACTGACCCAGCTCTGCCAAGCGCTTTGCACAGGGGTCTTAAGGCAGGGATGCTTGTGTTGTGTCAGTGCATGTACTGGCTTACAGCCCTACTTGGAAATGCCCGGGGCTTGCCTGGCTGCTTATTTTGCCGTGAAAAGGCTGAGTTGATACACAGCCATGGGTTGTGGAAGTTTTGTGTCTGAAAGACCCTGCTGGATTCTTCCTTAGTGTCTTGGGAACTGTTCTGTGCTTGCCAGTCCTACTTCAGCCATTTCATGTCTCCTCCTGTCTCTTCTCTTTAGATTTATCAAGCTCACCACCTGGTCCTTACGGCCAAGAGATGTATGTGTACCGGCCTGAGGAGCGATTCAAATCCCCACCCATCCTTCCGCCTCACCTCCTCCAAGTCATCCTGAACAAGGACACCAATATCTCGGTGGGTACCAGCATGCTGCTGCACATGGAAGGCCACCATGGAAGGGTAGTCATGTCTGCAGGGAGCCTGTTCTCCCTCGGCTGGTGTCTGGACCTTGCAGTTTCCTGGGAAAAGCATCACTTTTCCCATTAACCCTGAGCGTTTGGTCCCTTGCTCAGCCTTGTGCTGAGCTGGGCTCTGTTCCTGCTCAGAGCAGCCAGAGGCTGCCTGAAGTGACAGCTCCCTGTGACAGCTGGGCTGGGGGTCAGTGGTCTGCCATTCCCTGTGACACTCCTCTTCTCCTAGTGTGACCCAGCACTGCTGCCTGAACCCAACCACGTCATGCTCAACCACCTCTATGCGCTCTCCATCAAGGTAAGGGCAGGTCCTGCCAGGCCACTGGCTGAGGGAGGGGAGCTGCAGCGGCTCCCAAAACCTGGACAGCCATGGGATAGAGAGAGCACTGCAGGGCTGGGGGGACCCACACAAGGACAGCGTGGCTGCCTGGTGAGGTGTGGCACACGCAGGGAGGTAGGCTGTGGTCTCCTTACAGCCCTCACTTCCCTGTGGCTGTGCCCCCACGGTGTAATGGCTCTGAGCAGCCCTGGGCTCCCCTGTTGTGTACCAGACCCTTCTCTCCCTCTGCCCTGGCTCCCTGCTGTGGTTGTCGGATGTACCCCGCAGGCTGTGAGGCTCGGTCCAGCAAGAACGGGCTGGGACTGCTCGCCGAGCCCCCAGAGCCCTCCTCCTCCCACTGGCTGTCTCAGGGTGCTGTACTGCTGGGTCCGAGCAGCCAGGCTGCGCTGAGCTCTCCTGCTGATGCCGTGTCTTTCGCAGGATGGCGTGATGGTGCTCAGTGCCACACACCGCTACAAGAAGAAGTATGTCACTACACTGCTATACAAGCCCATCTGAGCCATCCAGGGTCTCGCCAGCCCTCCCAAAGGACACAAAATGCCGCTTTGCCTGCACACGCTGGGCCGCAGGACTGTGTGTGAACTGGCCACTGGCTCCAGCCTCGAACCTGGCAAGGACACAGGCCCCAGCGATGAGCCTAGGGCCGCTGGGGCCTGTGGCACCATCCCATCCTGCTGATGTGGTTTGATTTAACCCTTGGTTTCACCCACCTACAGCTGCCCTTGGCTTCTGTTAACCCACAGGGCCACAATGTTTGCTGCTCACTGGAATAGCTTTTCCTTGTGCCTGACAAGGGAAGGGCTGCACACGACCTGTCTTCTCCAACCCGCATGGGCCCCCAGGCAGCCCTGGCACTGCCCTCAGGAACGTGTCCTTCGTGCCGAAGGTTGTTGTGCTGTCCAGGTGATGAGCCTCCAAGGCCACTGATCACAAGGGGCTCTGGGACACCCCATCCTGCCCACAGCCCTGAGTATAGGGCTGCCCCCCAGCTTGTGATCCCCAGCTTCAAGGAGGGCTCTGTGCTCTGGCCACAGCCCCAGCCCTCTGCCGGGTTCAGCATGAAGCCAGTGGGAGGAGGGCATGGCTAGACGCTGCCATGCTTACCCGCTGCCAGGACAGCACTGACAAGGACTGAATGCCTGCCTCATTCCCACATGGACTCGCTTCTGTAGGGCAGGGCTGCCCACCACAGTCCAAGGGGCACCTGCACATGCCCACACTGGAGGGGCTGGGGGGGAGCAGAGCAGGGCAGGCCCCCCAGGACCCTGGCTGCACTGCCTGCTGCCAGAGTAGTGCCCTGTGACAGGGTTTTCTCTATTTATTACAGTATTTATTGTTCTCAGTGCTTCTGGCTTGGTGTTGGTGGGGACTCTGGAGCAGGAAGGGGAGGGAAGGGTGCAGAGCTGATGTTGGGCCAGCGCTTGGGGAGGGAGTGCCAAAACCACGACAACCCAGAGCAAACCTTTATTGGGGGCTTTTCAGCTGCTGAACAGAATGTGGCATTTCTTACATCTTCCTGCACTGGGGCTCCACCATGCCTGGGGAGCCCCCTAAATGCAGCTCTGATACCTTTATCTATATACATATACATACATACATCTATGATTGAGGACAGGTATGCAGTGGGATTACAAATGGGACAGAGTCCTGCAGCGAGAGGCACACAGAGTGGAGGGCCAATGCCCCACTCTAAGCACCATCAGCAGAGGGGAGCAAGCGCTGAAGCAGGGGGCAGGCAAAGCCCAAGCCAGCAGCTGCTGCTGCAGTGCCAAGCAAAGGTTGGCAGAGGGCACACAGCCACTATGGAAGCCCAAACCCACTAACTGCAGCGCTGGACACCCCAGGCCCCTCCCCACCTCAGCTCTTGGCAGTAGTAGGGGCTAGGTCTGCTCCAGCCCTCTGGTGTGGCACAGCACAGCACGGCTCAGCAGCCAGTGGACTGTTCCACAGCCAGGGCCATCACTCCCTGCCCTGTCTGGGGTTCATGCAATGGGCAGAGCCTGCTGGGCCTTCACCTGGTGAGAGAGCACATGTGGCAGTGAGGGGGATGCTGCCAGGGCAGGCCAAGGAAATGGGTCCTTGTCATGCCCCAACGTTGTGCCCTTCAGTACCCATCCCATGCCCATCCACAGCATCAAGGCTCTCCATGGCAGGCCCACCTGCCCTATCCCGTGCTGGCTGCTGGAGCATACTCACCTCCAGGTTCGTCCTGGCTTTGTGCAGCACATTGTGGGTCCTGGTCACTGTGAGGGAGAGAGGGACAGGGTGAGGTCCCTGCACCTTGAAGCCACCCCAGGCACACAGGCCCTGACCAGCTTAGCTATGCTCCCCCCCTGGCAGGATGCCCCATGGGCCACATACATTGGCTCACAATGAAGTGCTCCATGCTGTCCTTGAGTCGGGCTGTGCTGCGCAACTGCTTGGCTGTGCTCTGCAGAGCATCCTCCCTCTCAGAGAGCTGGGCTCGTAGTGCAGCGATCTCATCCTGCAGTGACTGCTCCTGGGATGAGATAAGCACAATGAGCAGCAAGCAAGCAGCCAGCCCTGCCAGCCCCCAGTCTAGTCCTTACCTTGCCGTGGTTTTTGGCAGGGCTGACAGGCAGCACAGTGGTCCAGAAGGCAGCAAGGGTAGATGCGCATTCTTTGAGGATGCTGTGCAAGGTGCTGGCACTTCCCCAGAGGTGCCCTGCGTCTCTCCACCCCAGGGCCTGTGGGAGAGGGGTGCAGGAGCAGGTGCTGCTGGAGCATCTGCATCCCACTGCATCCGGGGAACTGCCGTGCCCAGCCCCACATGACAGGGCAGTGCCAGCAACAGCCCCCAGCCTGGACACTGCCTGCCACATGCTAGCCCCACGAGGCTCAGGGCTGATGGACTCACCAGGTGCTTTACACACCATCCGCAGAGCAGGGGCTGTCTCCCTGCTGTCACCAGCCCTGTCCTGCCCACGCTTTACCTCCTTTCCTGGGAGCAGGCAGCCAGGGAGCCCGAGTGCAGGGCGAGAGAGAGACATCAGCTCATGGGCCAGCGCCTTCCCCTGTAGGATGTGCTGCTCCAGGGCCCGGTAGGTGTCCAGGCAGCCAACGACATGAGCTTCTGTCAGCCTCTCACTCTTCCTCATGGGTGGGTTTGGCCAATGTGGCTCTGTGGGACAAGCAGGTCTGAGTGAGGACTAGGATTCCCTTGTGTCCCTCCCCATCCTGTCCCAGAAGCTCAGCGCTCTCCATCCCTGCTCAGCAAGGGAGATGTCATGAATCTATCAGGTCTCTGCAGCCCTGAGGCTCACCTGTGGGCAAGAACTGGTACCCATCATCCATCCGCCGGGCCACCGACACATGAGAGGGCAGCGAGGAGAAGCGGGGAGCAGCTGAGTTCGTGCCAACATCCCGCACAGGAGGAGATGGGAAGCAGCCTGGAAGAAGTAGTGTCTGAGTGCCCATGGATGGCTACAGCTCCATGCCTGGCACAGCTGAGGGGCCTTCCCTCCCCTGCTTCCTGACTGCAGGGCCACCATGTCCCTCATGCTGCTGCAACAAGGAGAGGCGTTTGGGCTCCCCAAGGGTTGCAGAGGGGCCAGTCAACCTGGGACAAGGAGCTGTGCAGAAGACCTGGGGGTGGTGGCAGGGCTGGAGGCAGGTCCCATACCTGCATGGGTCTCAGCAGAGGGGCCGGGGAGGCTCTTGTAGACATGCAGCTCTGTGCGCAGGGTCTGCAGGAGCAGGCGGTGCTCCTCACTCTGTTGCTGCAGGAGCGTCACTGTGTGCTGCAGCCTGTGGAGGGGTGACACGTGGGGCCAAGGCCAGCTGTGCCACCCAGCCCTGCCGGCCCTGAGCCACAATGCCTCAAACCTTACCTGTTGTTGTCCTCCTGCAGAGAGCGTCGCTCATCCCAGAGCTGCCAGATGGTTTTTTGACGCTCAGCGAGCTCCTCTGACAACCTCCACTGCTCCCCACGCCTCTGCCCCAGCTCTGCTTCAGCCTCCCGTGCCTGGGAGCAGGTAGCCTGCAGCGCCTCCTGCACCCGCGCTAGCTCTGGGGATGGAGAGTATGGATGCATCAGCACCACCCACTCAGCCAGTGCCCACTTGGACTCAGACCCGGGCTGCTGGTGGCCTGACCCTACCTTGGGAGAGGTAGTCATGCTGGAGCCGCAGGGTCTGGTTGTCCTCACGCAGAGCCTGGTTCTCCCTGCTCAGCTGCAGCCCTGGTTCCAGCCCCTGGGTGTAGACATCGCCAGAGAACCCTGCAAAGTGGGGGACTGGTGCTGAGTCTACCTCCCGACACCCTGCGCTCAGGGCGAGTGCCCTCCCCATGCAATGGGGTGTGCAAAGACTCCCCCCCACCCCCCAAGAGCCCAGGGCCCCCCAACAGCACCAGCTCGTGTGGCACAGGTACCACTGGCCTTGCTGGGGGAGGCCAGGCGGCGCTCGAGCTGCTCTCGGAGCCGGTCATTGGTGCAAATGGATTCCTCAAGACACTGGCGCAGGCTGCGGATCTCCACCAAGTGCTCTTCCAGTAGGTCTGCCCCTGCCACAGGGACATGGGAGGATCTGGCCTCAGCACAGAGATAGCTGTGGTGCCCACCTCCTGCCATTCCCCGATCCTCCCCCTTGCTAGAGCCACATCCCACAGCTGGGTCTCCTCCCTGATGCCCCACACCCAGCCACGATGCCCTCATGCATCTCTGGGATGGACCTTACCTGTTAGCTTCTGGCTGGAGGGGCACCCTAAGCACAGGGCCCCATAGAGCGGCCGGTCACGTGTCTCAGTGGCCCTGGAGGGCTTGGCCAAGCTCTGCAGCTCCCCATGTCGGCAGAGCAGTGGTGGGGCTTTGCCACCCTTGTCCAAGGGGCCCAGTGGGGCTGTGGGCTTTGTTGGTGCCATGGGCAGTGTCACACCTACACGCAGAGGGCAAAGCAGTGAGGAGGAGGAGGCAACGAGCAGGGAAGAAGAACAGGGGTGTCACACTCCTGCCATGCGCTTTCTGCCCCGCTTCTCACTCTATCCAACAGTGCAGTCCATGGCAATCATTTATCTCCTGCCTCAGCCAAACACACTCCCCTCCAAGAGCAGAGGCTCTCCCAGGGCTTACTGATTAGGTGACACAAGTCGGAGGGTCTCAGCTCCACTCCTGGACAGCAATTAACCTTTCCCAGGGGCCCTGGGATGTGCAAGTACCCACACCAAGGGTGAGTGCTGCCTCAGGCTGAGTCCATCCCACCCACCAAGTTTTCTCCATGACAGCCACATGTCCCCATCATCCCCCAGCCAGAGTGATGGGACCCAACCGCATAGCTGTGGCTCCGAGGAGCAGGAGAAGGACCAGGGCAGGACAGAGAGGGCAGGGGCCACGCAGTGCAGCAGAGCGCAGCGTGCAGGACCAACCCCATGCTGGAGGCACGCTCTCACTTTCTCCCAGCTGCCTCCGGAGCACCTGCAGTTCCTGCTGCGCCTCGGCCAAGGAGCAGACGGGGGTCCTGCAGCAGCCCAGGAGCTGGGGGGCTGCAGCAGAGGGGAGCCCAGCAGGCAGGAAGGGGGGTAGCCCAGGGGCCAGCACAGGCAGGGGGGCACTGACAGTTTTGGACAAAGAGTCAAAGTGAAAGCCTAGAGACAGAAGAGAGACGGAGAAATGTTAGCAGAGCTGTGGCTGGTCCAGTCCCAGCCTTGCAGGGCTGTGGTACTATGGGGGCTCCTGGAGACAATCCTTGCAGCCCCAGTTGCTGTGTACTCGTGCCCCAGGGGCCATGCGGGCAGCCCCTGCCAGGGTCTGATGGGCACCTCCTGCTGCAGGAACCCACAAGTTACAGAGGGGCTGCATGTCCCCAGCCCACCATTGTGGACCCCACGCAGCCCACAGTACCTGCAAGTCGGGCAGGCTCCTCTCGGCACTGGCTGCACTCGCTGGCTACGTCCCCATCGGAGCAGGGCTCCAGCCCCTCAGACACAAAGGAGATGCTGGTGGCAGATCCAGACGACTCAGAGGGTGGGCAGCTGCTGCCTGGGGACTCACAGCGCTCCTGCAGCTTTGCCTCCAAGCTCTCAATCATCTTCTCCTTCTCCTGGAGCTCCCGGCTGAGCCTGTAGATGTGGCCCATCACCAGGACAGGTGACCCCCAGGCAGGCTGGGTAAACCTGCAGCCCTTTCCCCCTGTGCTGTGCCTTCTCCAGCACGACATCCCATGTGCCAAGCCCGTCCCAGAGGAGAGGCAGAGACAGGACATCCAGCTGGAGCAGAGACCCCAAGAGGACCCCAAAGCCTCCCTGCAAGAGGCTTTAGGGTGCCCATGCAAAGCACGTCCCTCAATCCCTCCCTGGGAACAGATACCTCAGTGCCAGAAGTTCATGGCTGGTTTTATCCTCCCCATCTTGTCGATCTCCTGAAAAACCAAGCCAGAGAGGGACCAGCCAATGTCCTGTGCCCCAAGCTGCCTGTCCCCAGGCAGAGCCACAGCCAGACAGCCCAGCTCAGAGCAGGTAGCCCACACAGCACAAGGTGTCCCAGTGGCCCCAGCCGTTCACACCACCCATCAAAGTATCCCTTCCCATCCTGCCATACCCCAGACCCAGAGCCATCCCGAAGGTACTTACTGGTGCCCAGCTTGTCATTAAGCCTCTCAGCCAGCTGCCTGCCCTGGGCCAGCTGCTCCCGGAAGCCCTGGCCCAGGTAGTAGTCAATGTCAGTGCCACGGAGAAGTTCCTCAAAGGACTGCAGGGCATCGCGCAGGTGCTGGGTCAGGCTGTGGCTCACGCCACGGCCCTCTCGCAGTGTCTGCCGCAGGTGGGAGAGCTCCCGAGCCTGCGCTTGGATCAGTGAGTTGTACTTCCTAGGAAGGATCAGCAAGCAGGGGTCTACAGGGCTGCCAGACCCCCAGAGAGCACCTTGGGGACAGGGTGTCATGGGGGAGTCTCTCTGCTGTCCACCCCTGGGACTCTGCCCCACCATACAAACACCTTGGAGCCTGCCTGCAGGGAAACCGTGACACAAAAAGCCACCAGCCTGGGCATCCCTGGAGACCCCCACAAGCCCCCAACTCCCCCCAATCCCACAGCCATACCCCGACCAGGTTGCAGATTGCAGCTCCTTGGGCAAAACATCTCCGGGTTTGGTTGCAGGTAGATGCGCCTCAAGGAGGGCAACACGGTTAAACAGCTGCTGCAGGTCGTGGTGTGCCCGCAGGGCAGGGGGGCAGAGGGAGCTGTGGCCATCAGACTGCCAGCCCTCGTCCTCATCGGTGAGGCTGTGGCCCGGGGAAGCCAGGTCTGTGGGACCTAGCAGGGGCCTCTCAGCACCTGAGGTGTAGCCACTGGTGACAGAAATGGAGCAGGCACGGCACTGCAGGCTCTGGATCACCTTGTTGGCATTGACTAGCTGTGCCTTGAGGTCCTGGATATGCTGGCATAGGGCCCCCACATCCCCTGGTGGCACAGCTTTCCTGGCAGCCTTGCCCATCCCAGGGATTCCTGGTCGGCATGGGGACCCCAGCTCCTTTTCCAGGCTGGGCTCACTGAACACATCTGGCTCCTCACACTCTGCAGAGGGGACAGGACACAGTGTCACTTCTCCACACTATATAGGTAAGGCATAGGGACCCCTAGAACCTTAGACCTCCTTACCAGGGCTGGTGGTCTCATCCCGGTCAGCCTCAGTCTCGCTTCGCCCACATGTCTCATAGCCCAGGTCCTGGAAGTCCACTTGCACTTGCTTGCTGAGTTGCTGGGTGTGGGGTTCACCTGCCAGGCAGCCCCATCAGCACTGTGTTCCCCTCCAGGCAGGATTCACCGCCTCTACCCCATATACAGCGCTGTGCATAGGTCACACCAGGCTCAGCACAGACCTCCCATTCCACCCAGGGTTTTAACTCACGGCGCAGGTACTTCTCCAGCTGCTCAGCTTGTGCCCGCACCATGGCCTCTGAGGCGGCAAGTTTGTCCTGCAGCTCCTGGCACTGCCTTTGGCCCTGCGCCACCTGGGAGCACAGCTCTGTGCCCAGCCCTGGCCAGCCGCTGCTGCAGGCTGTGCCCTCCACCTGCCAAGAGGGAGAAGGGTCTTGAGCTTCCCATCACTGTTGTGAGCTCCCCATCACTATCACCATCACCATCCCAGTCCCCTGTGCCCAAGGCACTTACGTGGCTCTCGTGGCCTCCACCCAGAGTACCAGGGCACAGTCTCTTTGGCACATCACCCTGGGATGGAGTCTCCAGTGCTGGGCGTTTAGCAGGCACAGCTTCCCTCTCTGCTGGGAGTCGCTGGCCATCCCTGCTGCCACCAACTGGGCAGTCCCCAAGGGCACTGCGGTTCTTCCGCTGCAGCCTGCAGGGCTCAGGGGCCAGAGAGCTGCCCAGTGAATCTTCCTCTTGCTCCCTGCTCTCCAGCAGCGACGTGGCTTCACCCATTTGCTCCTTCAGCTCCGCATTCTCCAGGCACAGGCTCAGCATCGCCTTCCTGGGGGCACAAGGCACTGTGAAAGGCAGGCGGTAGCTGGGATGCAGGGTACCCTCTACCCCCCCAAAATACTGCCACTTGCTGACACCAGCATCCCAGGATTCTTACCTGATGTGGGAGACTGAGGAGAAACCAGCTTCCTCCAGCTGCGCCTTCAACTCCCGCAGCTCCTCTTCTGCCCTCAGCTCCCGCTCTGCTATAGTGGGTGTCGTGCTCCCCACGGGGGCCCTCTCTGTGCCCCCAGTTTCCTTAGGGGCCTGATGGCTCTTCTAGAGGGACAAAGGCAGAGGGTGAGGGGGCATTTCCAAGGGGGCTGTGTCACAGCTGGGCAGAGGTGCAGTGCCAGCTGTGTTCCTGGTGTCATGCTGCCTCAACTCACGTGCTGAGGCGCTGCGCTCTGAGCTGCCTCCTCCTCGATGCTCTCGGTGAGTTTAGTGCTGACACCATCAGCATGTGTCCCTGTGGCCTGACCTAGGGGACAGCACAGCACAATGAATAGCTCAGAGCAGTGGCAGTGGTGGCACTACCTCTGTTTCCTCCTCCCTGGTGATGCCCAGAAACACAGTGGGCAGCCCCAGACCAGGTGCCTGCTCTTGCACATGCCAAGTGCAAGAGTGCCTGCTGCACTCCCAGCAGGACCAAGGTGTCGCTGTTGTCCCTGTGCCCTACTACCCTCCTTGTATTCCGGAGCTTCAACACAGCACCAAGGGAGGGGACAGTCCCAGCTGCCTGTGGCCCCAGGGATGGCACCCCAGCAATGGCACCAGCACCATCCACATCTCTGCCTTCACACTACCTACTGCTTGCCGTCCTGACCCATGTGCACGCGTGCCACTCAACCTGCCACCACTTGGCAAGTCACATCCAGCAGCAGATGCTCAGGCAGGGACACTCACTGGCACTGCCGAACCTGGCAGGGGTGCACCCCAAATGACAGCCTGGAGCAACTCAGGGAGGGCACAAACATCCACCCTGTCCACACCACCCAAGCCCCTCTGCTGTGCCTGGCACAGGGCTCTCTGCAAGCCCTGCACTGGCCTTGTAGAGCTGCAGCAGAGTAAGAGGGACACTTTTATACCATGGCACAGTGCACCGGGCCTGGGGCTCACCCTGTACGGAGCTGAACTGAGGGCATGCTTTTTGGCTTGCACACAGCTCTGCTCCCAGCCCCTCGGTGTGCAGCCCAGGGCAAGTTCTCACACCCCTTGTCTGGGCAGCCTTCCTCCCACCCAGCCACAGGGCCCTGCCTGTACTAAGGCTCAGCCTGCCTGGGCTGTGACATGGTTGTACCCTCAAACTCTCTCCTCCCCAAGGGAAAAGGAGCTTGGACAGGGTCCAAGACCAGCCCTTGGGCTGTGCAAGGACAGGTTTCACAGTTGCCTTTGCCCCACAGGGGCAGGAACACCTGGCTTTTTTGCCAAAGGTCAAACCCAATACCATTAGGTGTGGAGCTCCCAGGCAGGGCTGAACACAGAGCAGGGGAACGCAGAGAAATCCTGCAGGGGAAGGAGCCCCCAAACACCACTGGTGAAGGAGAAGCCAGCAGGGAAGCATGTGGCTCGTTGGAGAGCCAAGGGTCAGCCAGGCGCGTGCCTTGCAGCAGGGTGGGCACACAGCACACACAGAGGGTGGCTCACTCAGGAGACCCACTCATGACAACCAACTGCCATGAGGTTGTAAAAATCGGGGTCACCACACTGCTGAGCCTGGGCAGACATCACCTTGCATGGTGGAGCCTGCATGGAAGCAGCCAAGCCCCAGGGAGCAGTGAGAGCCGTCATGGACAAGTGCTGTTCCGGGAGCGAAGTCCTTAGTGGCACTGGAAGCAGCAGTAGCACCTGAGGGAAGCAGTAGCTCCCATGAGTGGCATTTGCCATAGCCAAAGCACAGCCCTGCGAGCCCTGGGGACATGGCCTGCCAGGTGACAACCATCTAGGGCTGCAGCTCACTGGCTGCAGGGCCTTGAAGTGTGAGGGAAGGCAGACCCTCAGCTGCTCCAGGGACACAGCACCCTACTTCTCACCATCACCCACAGCTCCACACGGCTCCATCACTCCAGGGCTGGGGCAGAAAAAGGGAGGGAAAATCTCAAGGGGCACGGGGAAACCTGACCACAGGAAGAAGAGGAAGCTGGTGCTGGGGGAGCAGAGGAGTGTGCACATAGCCTGCCCAGCATTGCAGCAGGAGCACACCAGGGTGCAAATTCAAGGGGGAGGAGGCCACTCAGCTCTGTGTTAGCAAAGCAGAGATGCAACCCGAGGACTGTTTTTCACAGCCTCTGCTGTCTTTCTCACCTAGCCTGACAGCAAAGGTAACCAGTTGCATGGCTTAAAAACTGCACATGGCCCAGTGGCACCAGACAGCCAGGTACACTGGCTGCACTGGAAGGCTTCATGCTGCTGGGAACAAGGGAAGATAAAAGGTCCCAGGGAAAGAGAGGAAGGAGAGACTTCCACAAAGAGCTACATGACAGCACAAAGCACTGCACACTTTGACAGAGGTTGCTCTTGGGCATGGGAGGGTCAGACTGGTTCTTCTAAGGGGCAGAGGGGTGCACAGTCAGGGATAACAGGGATGAAAGGAGGTCCAAAAGAGCAGAGTGGAAAAGTTGGGACATCTCAGCCTAGGATAATGCTCCCCTATGGGGCACTTCAGAGTAGTGAGGCTAGCAGAGGCCAAGGACATGTCTGCAGCAAAACACACACAAAAGAAAACATGAGAGCTGCCAGAGCATTAGCCAAGACTTCCCTTGTGCCATGACAATGAGTCTGCTGAGTCTGGGCTCCATGGTACCTGAGAGACCAGTGAGCCAGCCAGACATCAGAAGAGCCAGGGAAGAGGAGGGATGGTGGAAAGGTAAGGACAGGGACACAAAGGCACCTACAAAGTGGGAGGCAGAATGAGAAAGAAAAGATGGTGCTACACAGAGAAATGAGAGGAAGAGAATGAGCTGAAAGACAAGAAAGGAAAAGCTAACCAAATACCAGGGCTGCCCAGCAGCCCCTAGCTGTGCCCCTTCAGGCCACATGGGAACAGCTGAACTCCTCCCACAGCTCAGTGCGGACCCAGAGGAGCAGACTGCCCAGCTACATGTGAAGGGAGAGCTGTGCTGCCTCCTATCCCCATCTAAGGCACGGAAGACCTCAGCATGATTGCAAGGCATGGGATAAGTAGCACCGTGTGAAGCAGTCACATGAAATGAGCAGCAGAGCAGGCGCAGGTCCAGGTGGTGCAGCCCAGCAATACAGGGCTTTTCTGCTCTACTCACTCCTAGCTCAGCAGGAGCAGAAACATAAATGCCCAGAGGTAAAAAATGTACTCCTGCCACTCTGGGAATCGAGCAAGTACAAGACAGCTGATTGGTAGTTCACTGCATACGGGAAGCACCAGTCATCAGAAAGCTCTTGCTTTTTCAGCTGTCATACCAGCCCCAACACTCCCAGAGGAGGTGAAAGATGCCCTACAAAAGGTATGCAGTGGTGTCAAGTGGGACTCTCCCCAGCGAAGCAGACATAGGGTCCTGTCCATTGCCCAAGGGGCCTGTGGAACCTGTAAGTGGGATGTGCATATGCAGGTGAGGGGCCAGCCCCAGCCCCCACCCTGGGAGCAGGGACCAGCCTCAGTCACCCAGAACCCTCTGTCAAAATGAGGAGGAAGGTCTCCTTTGAAGGCACTCACAAGCCAGGTGGAGACAACTTACAATTAGGAATTAAAAAAAAAAAAAAAGTCAATAATACGGGAGAAGGACTTGGTTTAAGCATAAAATGCATCATTGTTTCTACACTCAGACTTGTCGAAGAGCACCAGGCAAGTGGCATCAGGTCTTGCAGCCTTTGTCAAATTCTCTGGCTCTGGAACCCACTTTTCCATGTAACCCTTCTCCTTTTGGGCCAGCCATGATCAACCCAAGAAAATCACTGGTAAGAAAAAGGGGAAGGGAATACAAAAACTCACACTCATGCACCTGGGAGATGATAGATAACATTTGGCTTTTCCTTCAGAGAAAGGGAATCTTTATTTGGCCCACGAAGGTGGGAGAAGAAGTAGGTGGAGGGAAATCAACTAAAATGGAATGTTTTGAATGTGCAAATACATCAGTGGCCACCAAGGTGGGTCAGACAGGAACATAACACAAGACACAGGTGGATTGCACTAATTGCCATTTCCAAAGCAGCTCAAAAATGAAAACAAAAAGCTCTGCACCAGCTCTATTGTACCGTTACTGAGTACCAAAGCAACCCTCCTAGAGTCAGTGAGACAGGCTCGCTCAGTTAGTGAACTGTTTCCGTGGCAGGCGGGTGAGCACCAGTGCTCAGAAGGCATGCTGGGGTAGGACTTTCACACGCTCCTGTTCCCCACCTCCTATGGCGCCCTGAGTCTCCAGCCTGCTCAAACGCTCCAAGCTTCTTCCAAGAGCTTCTTCCAGCTGTCCCCGGAGCTCCTGGACGCCCTCCAGCTCCATCTGCAGAGTGTGGTCTCTTGTAGAACTAAGCATACACCGCACAAAAAGAAAGATGGTTAGACAGGCAGCAGCAAGCGCAACTAAATTGGCATTTCCCTTCAGAAATGCCTCTTGCTCCATGCACAGGCCCTGCACACCCCCAGGCAGCTCAGCCACCTCCTGCCTCATCTCTAAACCTCCCCAGAACACAGCCATACCCAAAAAAAGGCTACAGCCCATGGTAGGGGACTCCTAGTCACAGCTGTTCTTCAGTACTTACCCAAGCACTCCACTTATGAGTTTCTGTGCTATCAGGTAGCTCAAATATCCCAGAGGCTACAACCCCACGAAGGGGAGGGGATTAGTGCAGAAGACAAAGAATGCAGGCCATGCTGCCCTGTGGGACAACCCCCTGGATAAGCACCTAAACAGATCCTTATCAACCCAACAAATGGTTGGGAATTTAACATCAGCTTCTGAAAGGTGGCCAAGTGTGTGTGGGAAGGCACAAGCCAGGGAACAGAGATGAATATCCCAGGGCCTGAACAAGAGATGGCAAAGAGGGGTAGAGTTCCCTCTTCAAGGAAAGAAGGCAGCCTAAAACAAAGAGTCTGAAAGCCACATTTGTCTGATTCTCCTTCCCACTGAGGGCTCTCAGGCTTGCAAAACGATCGCTACTTCAGGGACTGCCCCACTGGACCACCCACACTTGCACCAGCAGTGGAGCACTGCACATGGACCTCACTTACCTATCTGGGTGCGTGTGAAACTTTACCAGGCTGCCATAGAGCTGCCTCTCTGCCTGGAGAGCCTCATTTAACCGATTCCTTTCAGCCACCAGCCCTTCAAGCATCAGTAACAACTGGATGGAGAGAACAGACAAGATGCAACACTTAGAAAGCAAAGGAAACATCTGGTTGCCCCAGAGAAACAGGAGCTTCCTCTTCCTCTCTTGCTTGTGTCCAAGTGATCAAGTTGATAATTGTCATCCCTGAACTTTCAAAAGACTCTTCCTTTGAGAGAAACACTAAAGGGAAACAATACTCTCCTCCTTTGTACTCCCCCTACTGTACACAGCCTGCTTCCAAGGGTGAGCACAACTCAACATATCCAAAGGCTGAAAAGAAAGCCTCATAACTTAACACTAGCAAACACACAAATACTTCCAAGCTTGCCCTGCATGGCACACTACCTGCTGCCTTCTGTTTCCAGTAGCCTCTTGTCCTCTTGACTCTGCTATGGCCACTTTCTCCCGAAGCACTAGCACTTCTTGTGTCAGCCTTTCTATAGCTGGAATTTCTTCAGGATCCACCAGCTGCATCTGCAGATCCTGAAAACCAAGAGCAGAAGGGCTCAGTGAAAAAAAGATCAGTAACAAGGACAACTGGACTTTCATAATCCTCCTTGGAACACAGCTGCCAAAAGTTTCCAGTGTTTGGAAAGACCCAGGTCTTTTAAGAAATAAATGCCAAAGCACCCAGGATGTGTTAAGCAGAGACAACAGCCTGGAACAGGAACTGAGAAGAGATACAATACACTCCATTTAAAGGACTCTCAAATAAAGGTGTTTGGCAGACAAGGAGCAAAAAGCCAAATAATGTCACCTTAGGGTTTTGGAGCCTTTGCCTTCTGGACAAAGTAACACAGAGGGCTGTAGGCAAACCAGCAGCAATATCATCCATGGACAACCAGCCATGTTACTCTGAAGAAGCCCCTCGCTCCTTAGCAAAGAGTACCCTCTCACAGCTATCACAGAAAGCCTGCAGCTTGGTTCTGTCTTGCCATACAGTGTGAGTGAGTGAGCATGAGGTACAAGGTGTGGGGAAAGAAGAGACTTATATGCAGTCTTCCCAGGTGGAACCAATCCAGCACAGTGCACTATCTCACCTTGATGAGGTCTTCTTTCATCTGGATGGTCCTAGTCAATGACTCAATATCCGAGGCCTGCACCTGCAGCTCTTCCTCTTGTGTGGCCACAACAGACTGGAGAGCAGTGAGCTCCCGCTAGGGAGAGAAGTCCATGAAAGACATCAGAAAGCTAAAACTCCACTGCAAGCATACTGGGGCTCCCCTCACAACAGGGGTCCAAAACCTTCAGTGAGCCCAGTGGTGTCCTGTATGCGTGCAAGATCAGCACAGGCTGCATTGCAAGCTCACCCTGCTTTCCCTTTCCTTCTTTGCCATTAGCTCCAGCTCATCTTTGGCGTTAACAAGATCCTTCTCCAGTTCTGCTGCTGACATTGAAACTGCAAAGACAGCATGGTTATTGCACAGTTACTGTGTGTCAGCTGCTCCCTTTGACTCCAGGATCACACAGAATCCCTGTTTGGCAAGATAAGTCCACAATGCTTGTGCTCCCAATCACACTGCATCTTAGTAAAGACACTTCTTCCCTACTTGATCCTTTAGCAGCAGCCCGAGGCAACAGCAATATCCCAGGCCTGCCAGCTCACCCCAGCAAAGTTCATGTATCCTGGCCCCAAGACAAAACCCAATCCAGTTGTACTTCTCTCAGCCCAGCCTGAACCTAACTTCACTGTACAGCATCAGCTCTTCAGTAGAAGCATCTCATCTCAAGCCCAACACCAGCCTCTCTTTCCTACACTCCCATCTCCAGACATCTAATCATCACCCAAATAGAAGAATGCAGCTTTAATTCAAAATACTCACTCCTGCTCAAAGCTCTTTACTCTCAGTTTCACATAAGCAGGTTTCCCCCAAAGCAAAAAGCCCTGGTCATGTCTGGGGACCCTGAAAGAAGCTGTCACCACACTCACCTCCCTCTGTCCTGCAGCTGCTGTCCCCCTGGGTGGGTTCGGCAGCTGCTGTAGCTCCATGAGTTCTTTCCTAAAAACAGAAAAGCCTCCAGGTTTGTACCTTTATGGGGACCCTATCACTCACAGTTTCCCCAGAGCTCCAGGATTACTGCAAAGCTGCTGACTGCTTTGTTGATGCCTCTGAAATGTGAGACACCAGTGAAGGGGATCTGGCCAGGCAGCACGGACAAGCAAATTGCACTCAGCCTAGAAGCTGTATATGTGGGCAGCTAGGCTCTGACCTTATTTTATTTGGCACTAAGAGACTGCTGGCAGCGAGTGTCTTCATAATACAGATTAAACAGGTTTCACTCAATTGCAGCAAACCCAGCTTTCAACTGAGATTCTACAAAGACCTACATATTCATGCAAAGATGTGGCTCAGAGGGACCATGCAGGAAGGAAAACGCAGAGCATGACCCATACGCATGTTCCTGGAAACCTCTAGACTTCACTTTGATCCTGGGAATAGAAACAGGCAACGTGTTTACAGCTGCTTAAAAATGTTCAACATAGCAGTTCACCAATACCCATTAACAGCTGTCAAGTAAGTGCATAGCATATGTAGCCTTGGAGTTGTGTTCAGCCTCAAAGGGGTTTTTAGCAAAGCTGCTTTAAAAATACCAACTCCAATTGTAGAAGAGACAGCGAACAGCCAGCAGGCTCTGCCAAGAATTAGTGGGACCTAAAATTAGCTCTCTTGTCCCCTCCAGAATGTGACAACGTCAGGGAGGGGATTACAATACAACAAGGCAGCACAGCCAAGGAAGGACTGGGTCAATGCTGAAAGGTCAGAGGGTGGCTTTCTGTCATACTCTCACATGCCCTAAGGACTGAAATACTGCCTGATCAAAACAAAACGAAATCCTGAGTGACAAAGGCCGGTGGAATAAAGATTAGAACATCCAGGCAGCATTTCTGCTCCTCAGTTTCTTCTCTTCCTCCTATAAGAAGTTTCTTCCTTAATCCCATTTTCATTTGCATCATTCTCTGCAGAGCTCCCCTCTCTTCTGTTTCCTCCTGTTGCCACCAGCTCTTTCTGTAGCCCTGAGACCACAAGAAGAGAAACACAGAGCACGATTCTTACTTGTATAAGCTGTTCATCCTGCTTCAACAGCCTGGCACCAGCTGACTGGGTCCCAACAGGCTCCTTTCCCAAGAGATGTTGGCGCAGGAGTTGTAATTCACGGCTCCTTTCAGCCAAAGCATGCGCCATCTTCTCAGCAGCCACCTGATTGAGTGGGGAAAAAAAGGAAAAGGAAGGGCTGTAATCAGAAGTAGGATCCCTGTCTCACACCTACCTTAGAGGATAAGGGAAATCATATCAGTGTTTATCTGTCACTTGAGACTGGAAGAGATCTGCAAATCAGCCTGGCAGCTACTGCTCCTGGCCACTCAAAGTGACTCCACTGCTTTCCTCCCATCCCTGCTTGCCAGATAAGCTGCAGCAAGGCTTGGCCTCTGCCTACAGAGGAACAAGCTCCTCAGTTTCTCACACCTCATTCAGGAAGGGAAAAAGACAAAGGACAGACAAAGGAAAAGACAGGTTTGGCATTTTAGCCCCCTTTTCATGAATGAAAACTCCAAGCTGAGTATCTTGGGTAGCACCAAACTACATCCAGCGTGCAAGAATAAGCAAAAGTAGGAACTGTGGCTCTTCAAGTGGTATTTACATGCCCAGGACCACACACCAGTTTGACTAATGTGTAAGTTAAGAGCCCATAAGCAGAGCTTCCTTACATTTCTGCACTACACAAGAAACACCTCAGTCTTCCTTTATGGTCTGGCAACACCCACATAAAGCAGCAACTGTCCCACAGCCCCTCTGCTGCCCCAAGTCCAGGAGGACAGCTACCTAGTCGGAAGATCTACACCTCCTTCCCCATCATATACACACCCATTAAGTGCTCAGCCCACTTAACGACAGGGACCGGATACCCGAACAGTGCTGTATGAGCTGCTGCTTCATAACTGTTCCTATGTGATGGGCTGAGACCAACGCAGGAACAGCTGATGGCATCTCATGTGGTTCTTCACTCAGCAGCTCTACCAGGCTACAACAATAGCAGCCAGAGAGCAGTTTCCATTTGCTTAACACCATGCTGAGCTATCCACCTCAGCATTCCAACTGCACCACTGCACGCAACTCACTCGACTCTGCTGCTCCTTGGCACTCATGGCCTGCAGCAGCTCACGGATTTCAGCACCATGCTCCATGGTCTGACGGTTTCTGTCACTGAGGAGATCCTGCAGCATCTTCTCCTTGTGCTGGAGACGCAAGCAGAGCTCCTCTGCTATTTCACTCTGTCCTGGGCCCAGCTTGCACAGCAGAGTTGCTGTAAGCTTCTGAACAATAGGAAAGAAGGGAGAGACAAGGGAGACATTGTTACCATCAAGATGCACTGTTCATGACTAACAGCTCTTCAGCCTGAGCATAGTTAAGAGCAGCATCTCAGCAAGTGCCGGTATTTACAGATGACAAAAGCAGCCAGCTTCCATCCAAAGTACTGGTAACAGCTTCAAATGCCCTCCTCAAAACCAGGAAGCCAGGAGGCTCCAGATCTCCTCTCTTCAGATAAACTGACTGAAGGTTCAGGAAGCCAATCTAAAGCCTTACCTCCACTTCTTTATTCCTGTCATGCAGGCAGGTCTGCAACTGCTGGATGATTCCCTCCTGCTCCTTCTGTCTGCTGGAGGATTTGGCTTCGATCTCTTCCTTGAGCCAGCAGAGGTTTTGGCAGGATGCTGACACCTGCTCTAGTTCCAGGGTTTTGGATTTCAGGAGGCTCTCCAGGCTCTGGGGACCACAACAGAAGCAGCTGAGAGACAGTGACTTTATCCCAGTTGAAGCAGAACTAGGAATACCAGCCTCTCCATCTAGTGGAGTCACACCATCCCCTCTAGACACCACACTCACCTCTACACTCAGCCCAGAAACACCAGTGACTCAGGAACTTGCCCTATATGCAAGGCCAGAAGACAGCCAACACTGCAGCCGTTCTCTCTGACAACACCCATAGCAGCCACAGGAAGATCTATCTAGAGCTATACCACAGCCAGGCAGGTCTCTGCATGCCCAGGTGCAAGCACTCACATGAATGGTGGCCTCATTGTTAGACAGGACACTGCGCAGCCTCTCCAGATCCCCTCCACACTCCCTTATTGAGAGGTGGAGCTGTTGCAGCTCTTGCTCCTTCTTCTCCAGGGCACAGAACTTCTCATCTACTGCTCGCTAGGGTGAGAGGTGGTGATCACTCAGAATGGGGTAGTAGGGCTCTGCAGCCCACCACTCGCTTTGCTGGGCACCTTAGCTCTCCCTTTCAGAGGTGTCTCTGGAAAGCTGAGCCACGGAGAGCACGCAGAAGACACTGTCAACCCTTGGGTCAGCCTGGGGCCACTCTGCAGCCAAAGCCACAGGGAAAACAGGGAAACATCACCAACAGATGGTGCTCACCTCCAGAGCAGCATCCCTGTCACTGATTCGCTGCTGCAGTTTCTCCAACATGGCTTTCACGGCTGCAGGGCTCTTGTCCAAGCTTTGCTGGCATTGCAGAAGTTCCCGCGATTCCTAGAGGTCACACACACACCCCACAGTACAACTGTCAGCCCAGAAGCTCTCCCAAGAGCTGCAGAAGAGAATCAGGACTATCTCCACCCTTCGCTTGTTCTACCTCCCACACTAAAGGGTGGCAATGCCCCAGCACCTGGGGTTGTCTGACTGGCACCTGCCAGGGCTCACTAGGCATTGCTGTGGGCTGAGGTACTCATAAACCTGTGTCTCCTTCCTCACCTTAGGAGCTCAGATGCATCTCTTCCCTTCCCTTCTTCGAGGGGCATGCATGAAAGCTACAGGTTAACTTTTGTATCATCAGATACCAAAGGAGGAGCAGGGGTCCTGGCTACTTACACTCAATCCAAATCTTTCTGCATCTCACCTGCAGAAGCTGTTCCTTGTGAGCCAGATGCTCACTCAAACACTGAACTCTCTGCTCCTGGGCCTGCAGCTCACGGCACTTCTCCTGCTCCACCATCTGGAGCTGTTGAGCCTTGTCCTGCAGCTCTGCTTTCAGCTGCTGTACCATAGCACGCAGCTCCTATCAGGGAAAATCACATACCTTGGAGTCAGTCCTCAGACCTTTAACCAGCAGGCCAGCTGTTTAAAGAAGCCACAATAAACAAGAGCTGTGGGAGCAGCCAGAATTGCTCTGCAATACTACAGCTTTCACATCTCAAAATGCACTTCCATGGGGACTGGGAAGTAAAGCAAAACTCGTGAGTTGAGATAAAGACAGGTTTATAGAACAATATTACAATAATATTAACAACATCAATAAGTATATTAAATAAGAATATAATAAAATGCAACTGCTTGGTGTTCAATGATAGCCCATCTTGAGCAGTGATTTGAGCAAGCACAGAACACCTAACATGGAACCTAGATCGCCTACCCACCCAAAGGCTAAACTCCCATTTTATACTGAGCATGATGTTATGGTATGGTCTATTCTCTTGGCCAGCATGGGTTAGCCGCCCTGGCTCTGCACCTACATACTGACAGAACATCAGTAACTGAAAAATCCTTGATTTCTCAGCAACGGCATTAAAAAAACAGTGTATTTTGCACATTCTTCTCATATTAAATCTGAAAAACAGCAGCTACCAGGAATAAAATTAACTCTATCCCAGCTGAAATCAGGACATCTGTGCAGCAGTGGACACTGACTTTGTAATATCACAACAAGAGATGGGACATTTGCACCAGCCAAAGACAGATATGTGATGATATTCCCACTACCAAGTGTCTTTGCTGATTCTAAATCCTCAGATATGAAGCTGAGGAGGCTGGAGAATTCTCCCTGCCATTAGTGTCATGGGGTTAGCCCAGAGTGCCCAGACTGGTGTAGACAGAAATAATGAAAAAGAGCAGAGTACTGACTACACCAGCACTTCTTAAGTCGTGTAACCCCAGAGACTTCCAGGCTGAGCTTCTGATACCTGATTGTGTTTCCAGGTTGCCTCTTTCTGTTGTTCTTCCTCATGCACCATGGTCTCTAGAAGCTGGGTTGCGCTCCTGGCTTCAGCCAGTTGATGCTCTTTCTGGCACTGGGCTCCTTTCAACTTTTGCACCTCCAGCTCGGTGCAGAAAAGTGTGTTCTGAAGATCAAGCAGTGACATTTGCTGCTCCTGGGATGACAGAGGGCTCTCTGACATCTAACAAGAGTGGGAAACAAAGAAACTCTAATATTCACTTCATAAGCGGGATTTAAAAATTGGGATCCCTGCAGAACGAAATCTGATATATTTGAGGCTTTCCAGAGACATACCTGCAACTGTCCCATGTGGCTTCTCTTTAACATGTCCTGCAGCTTGGCCATCGTCTCATTCTGCCCTTCAATGATATTGTACAGCTCTTCTACCTACGAGTCCAAGTTTAGAAAGCCCAGTCACTGGCAAACCAAGCACAACCCCTCCCATCTCAGCCTCCAGCATGGATTATGACACAACAGAATCACAAGAAAGTGAGAGCTTTGCAAGAAATAATTTAATGAGATCCAGGATGCCTAGCGATGGCTTCAGCATTCCTTTTCAGTAACTGCCTACAGGGCTAGCACACTTTCCACTTTTGATAAGCACCACCCTGCCAACCCAAAACTATTACCTTACTCTCTTTGCTCTTCAGGACCTCATTTAGACTCTGGATTGTACGATCTTGCCCCTGTGACATTTCTTGGACAGATTTTAACTCAAACTTCAATTCATTCAGCTCTTCCTGTAACAACTGAAGACAGAAACATGTTGGTTTTGTATTCCTGCCTAATAGTCCACATAAACACTCTTGGGACTCCCTCCACTCTTTATTCAAGTCTGTACAGCCCAGGCATTCACCAGATCGAGATCAACGTGGGTTCCTCTAGATCGTAAAATACAGTTTGAGCTGGGTGGAGACCAGTGAGTAGACACAAAGCCTTCAGCCCCTGCACAGGACTGTTCAGTGCCTGTGGTTCCCCCAGTGCAGCCCTCATGTGCAGGGCAGAGGTTCTAGGCTTGGGTTCATGCGTCATACTGCCTCCCACATACTCCAGGAGAGTCTTGCTCAAACTGCCCAGCAACGTTCCCCGTTTCTATCATTTGTCTCTGCTTCAACCCAAAAACCTCCCAAGAGATCTGAACAAAGAAATTCAAAGCTACACATTCTAAAAACTGTTCCCTCTGCCTATCAGGTTCTCCAGAGTGTTGCAGCTGCCCCTTTACAGCCTTCCAGCCCCTTCTCTTACTGCCTCCTTCAACCATCAGGCACTCTTGCAGCAACTGCTCGTCTAGGTAATTCTACATTGGATCAGATCAGTGGCTTATTTATCCTCAAGCTCTGTCTCCTGCAGAGAGTCCAGCCAGTGCCAACACACCAACAGTACAGTCGCAAAGTGGAACATCCCACCAGCCTCCACGGCTGGTTTACAACTCATTTAACGTTTGCTTTTGACATTCTCATCCTAAAAAAACTACCACCTCAAACAGTTTTAGGACAGTTCTCTACTTTCATAGAATCATAGAATCACCAGGTTGGAAGAAACCCATCGGGTCATCGAGTCCAACCATTCCTATCAAACACTAACCCATGTCCCTCAGGACCTCATCCACTCGTGCCTTAAACACCTCCAGGGAAGGCAAATCAACCACCTCCCTGGGCTGCATATTCAAATGCCTAATGGACCCTTTCCGTAAAAAAATTCCTCCTAATCTCTAGCCTAAATCTCCCCTGGCGGAGCTTGAGGCCATTCCCCCTTGTCCTGTCCCCTGTCTCTTGGGAGAAGAGGCCAGCTCTTTCATTATAATGTTTCATAACACAGTGCACGCTGTGCATTCACGCAACTGCTCATTAGCATTTCTAAACAGGCTGGCTGTTGGCATTCTTAGTCTTGGATGCTATGCATCTCCTCAGAATAGACTGAAGCCTCAGTTTCTTAAAGAGATGGTGCTACCACTTGATTTCTTCTTGTTCACATACCTGTCGTGTTACTTCTCTATGAGATGTTCCCCCTAAACTGTTCAAACACTTCCAATTGCATTTACTGGGCCTTGAGCCTCCTTATATCCCTGTCGATCTTTGTGGTCCAGACAGCTCCAAAAGCTTGTCCCCAGATTTAAATATATGTTCCATCCCAATGTTTCTTCATATTTAATTCCTCTGTATAATTTTGCTTAGAGTTCAAGGGCATAAGTAAAAGCATCAACCCCATGTAACATGTGAAATTTGATCTGCCTCAAGACAACTCAGCTGCATTTCTTTCCTAAGAAAGCATTTAAATCGAAATGAAGACAGGAAGCCCTCTGCACTGATCTCCCTTACTGCTTGAAAAAAGAAGGTAACTGTCTCAAAAGGCAGACACCAGGTTTGGCCCATGAAAATCCAAGAGACAGAGAAATAGCCCTGTGCATCTTTCCTCACACAGCTCCCAGCAGGCTGACAGGGCAAGCAGGAAGTTCTTCTAATGGTTTGCTAAAATAAATTTGGAAAAATTGCACAGCATATGGAGAAAACCATAAATGCTTTTAACCCCTGGCAGACAACTACACTGAGAATTACATGTCAGCACATACCCTTGCTGCAACAGAGGCGGAGATGCCTGCCTCTGGCCAGGCTAGGACCAGCCTCCAACATCAATTACATCAGACTCACTAGGTGTTGAACGTACTGTTAGTGCGGAAATACCTTGTTGTCAGCTTCAAATTGCTGGATTTTGCCCTGCAGCTCTGCAGCACAGAGATCAGACATGTGTTCCCCTGCTGTAGGGTCACATGGAGCTGGTGGCTGCTGACATTCATCCTGCCGATTCTGAAAAAGAAGAATAATGGCTCAAGTCTTGCATGGGCTTCAGTTCAGTTGCCAGCCCTAACAGACCTTACAGCATTGGCTTAAACATGCCCAGTGGGCTTTTCTAGCTGCCTCTGAAATATCATGCTACCATGTCTCCCTTCACCTGCGTGCCTGGCTCACACCTGGCAGCCCTCTGCCTGACCTACCAGGAATCTCCTGCTGTCCCAAGGTGCTGGTTGGGCTCCCTGCCTCTTCTCACTCCTGTACCATGAACCCAGCAGTTTGTTCAGTACTAACCACTGCCTGCAGGCTGGTGATGGATCCCGTCTCCACGCCCAAGCCACATGCTTGAAACCTCCCCTCCTCTCCACATATACTTCTGGCAGCCTCAGAAAGCTTCAAAGCCAGCACTGAACTGAACAAATTCTTGCCATGTTCTGCCAAGCTTCTCCATCTTAATCAAGCCTACAGCCTTTGATCCTTCCCACTAGCCACCCTCCTGCCACGAGCCAGCAGTTATCCCCACTCAGAAGCCATCCATATGCAATTCTCTGGGCTCTCCCTCATAAACTCCCCACACCTCAGTGCCCACACCCTGCGGTTCCACAAGCCGTAGCAAATTCAGTGCCACAGCTGAGATTTTTTTCACGAGACACAGCCATTCACTGAGAGTGGAAGCAGCCTACTTTGACGTGTGGCCTGCCAGATGCTGCTGGCTGAGCACACACTAATCCCTTGTCATCCCTTCTTACTCTTTGTGTCTCCTCCTGCCTAGTGATCTGTTAACTGCCGAGAGTGGCACTGAAACCCAGCCACCCACTCCAAACTGCACAGGACCCACTGAATATTCCAGAACATCATCAGTGCTATGAGTTCAACTGTACTGGTGGTGTCTGCTTTAAGTGGGAGACCTGGCAAGTGCAGGGTTGCCATGGAGAGGCTATTAGAACATCCCAGAGCTTTTCAGAGCACAGAGTACCATCTCCAGGCAGCACAGCACTGTAAAAACAACAGCCAATTGTGATTAGCACCATCAGATTCAATCCCCGTCTTCGGCAGCCACAGAAACACTGTCTCCAGGAAAGGCAGGCAGCACAGGTTTCTGCATTGCCTCTCACATGCAACACTTCCCTTTACCTGAGTGCTGTTTAGGTTTTAGTGAAACCTTCAAGTCACAGCAAGCGATTTCAAATTTGCGCAGCGAGAAGGTTTCAGATCAGATATGGAGAGCTGCTGCAACCTCTCACGCAGCAGCTATTTTGAAATAAGGCTATTGAAAAGAAAATGGGGGTGGGGAAGGAAAACAGCTCTTTCCTCAGAATTTGCACATTTCAAAGAAAAATGAGCAGAAAGGCTGCAAAGACCTACAAGCACGGGAGGGAAAGGCAAAGGCAGCTCCAGAATACAAAGCCCTGATGCCCAGGCTGCCTCCCTCATGCTTCCCCACAGCTGCACCAGGGGCATGAAGGCTCCCTAGCAGCGTTTTACTGACCCTCTCTCCTCAGCACAGCTCCAGCAACAGCAGCACACACTGATCTAGACACAACACTTCCTTAATAAAACAATAATTGTGGCATTATCTAAGCCTGCCCAGCTCCCATCTGCCCAGAACAGTGGGTAAAGGACTGCCTTTTAGCTGGGCAATGCTTTGCTTGCTTTCAGCCTGGCACCGCAGGCAGTTGAAATGTGTGCCTGCTGAAAGCTGGGTGTGGTGGCATTTTCCTGGGGCTGTAATGACCAAGGGGAAGAATTTTTACTTCAACAAAACGCCCAAAGAGACAGTATCAGAGATCACGTGCCCTTGACACCAGATTGCTCTCAGTCATCATAGCGTATGGCAGTAAATTTAAAGCAGAACAGCAATTTCCCAAAAGCAATCAGGGAATCATCACCACTCCCATGCCATCAGAAGGGTATTTATGCATATGAATTGCTGGAAAGAAATACTTCATTTTGAGAAAGAGTGCTGCTCGCACAGAGATGGAAAAATCACTTGTACAGGAACTATTTTGTTTCCTAGCTGCATCCGTCTTCTCATTTCTGCCATGAAAGCCACACGAAGGATTTAGCACTTCCTCCTTTCTGCTAGACCCTGCACCAAAGCCTGAAACTGCTGCTGCCACGGCAAGAAATAGGCAGTAAAAAAAAAATTCTGCAGGATGAATTCCTGGCAGGGATGATTGGATGGCAGAAGCTGAAGGAACTCCTCAAAAGCCGTTCCCAGACAAGGATGGTGACGTGTGACAGAAAGAGTAAATGTGCCACGTCAATTGCACCACACTCTGCTAAGAGAAAGCCTATTTTTAAGCTGTAAATATATCCTTAGCGGTGAAAATTAGTACCAAGCAACACAGATTCCAGAAGCAGCACCAACACCCTGCTCCACATCTCCAGGTGCTGGCTGCCAATACAATGCCTTTGTGCACCAGATGAAAATCAGTTTTTCTACAGTCCTCCCTCGCAGATTTTTATGGGACTACCAGCCAGCGCTGGAAAATGTGGAAGCAGCTGGGACAGCAGGCAGTGCTGTCCAAATAGGAAGCTAATTCAGCACAGCCACAGTTGCCATAGTTATAAACAAGCATTTTTCTAATCCCCCAGGCTACCTAGAGCATTAGAGTGCACTAAGGCTGCTAATGGAGATGCAATTAGGCTGACATGGATATTCTTAAATTGAAGCTGACTGAGACCTTCTATTCATTACGAGAAGTAAAGGAGTTACAAGTTCAGCTTTTTGACTGCATAATAATGAAGATTTCATAAAAGCCAGCAAAGGAGAGGCAATGCAGAGCTACACCATCAAGATGGACAACAGCACCAGGAAGTCTCATGAAAGCAGGAGCTTTCATCAACTTTCAGCCATACCCACTGTTAATCATAGAATCAGTTCAAAGGACCAGAAATTAAACCAGTTTTCTAGAATATCAACCCTAAAGTCATCCTCTGGCACAAGTCCACCTCCAAGGAAATCACCTGTTCCTCAGGGAACACACCATAGATTCCTGTGCAGATCTGCACATTAAGCAGGTTGGAGGCCTGATCTGCAGAGGCAGGTGTTCCTGACACTGAACCATTACCCAGGCACAAAGAAAATATGCTTGCTGGAAAACATATACCCAAAAGCTTAAAACACACCCTTTCATTGTGGGCAAAAGTCACAACAACTTTCTAAAGAGAAAGTTGAAGTGAAATCAGTGTTTTCTCAGCAGAAAAATGCCAAAGCATGCAAAGAGCTTAGACCTATCTATCAGTCTGCATTCGCCAGGGAGAGGTAATGGACAGTGGAAGGTTAATTTCCCAGAACACAAGAAGGAAACAGAGAACAGGAGAATGACAAAGGAGGGACAGCACACCTAAAAAGGACCGAGCTGTCTATTCTTAGCCCTGGGTTCAGTGACACGTGGCTATCTGCATTATCTCAGCACAGAAGAATTCCTAGTGGGCACAGTGTTGGGCCACAACTCCATTGAACAGTAGCACAATGACCTCTACCTGTACCCGCAACGGCATATAATCCTCACAGAGGTCATCCCACAGCTCTTGCAGATCAGAAACCTCCAGGGAAAGACCCAAAGGAGCTCTGGAAAAGGATCTTCTGTCTACGTTGAGAAAGGCAGAACTGGCACACACTAATCCAGCAGAAGCACTGCCACCTGCCAAGTCATGGCTGGACTTGGGAGGGGGCAAGCTGGACTTCACAGGAATAGGTAGCCTGCTGCCTCTGGGGCTCTGAAGGGGTTTGTAGTCCAAAGCCTTGATCAGGCTGAGGGCCAGCTCCAGCCTGTTCCCACTCAGTGAAGAGTTTGGCGTTGCACGGTCATCTGAAGAATCGTCACATTTCGCATTCCCTTTCACACCCTTATCTGCATCTTCGTCCTTCTGTTGCAGAGTGCTTGCCTCCACGGTTGTGTCCAGGGACTCAACAGAGGATGCAGGTGTGCCTTCTTCCATACTTTCTCCATCCACAGGCCCCTTGGTGCTGGCAGTCTCCACTGCATCACACACAGATGACTCTTCATTGCCCATGCTGGCTGACCACCGGCTGGACAGTCCACAGGAGATGCTTCTGGCCACCTTGCGCGGCACTTTGCAAATTGCTTCATAGTCAGCATCGGCCACCCGCAGCGCAGCACAGCCACGGCAACGCCGCAGCCGGTTAGTCACTCCCTCTGAAGTATGGCAACTGTGTGGCTCCAAGCTATGGTCTTCTTGATCTGTCCAATATTCATACCCAGAATAAGCAAAGTCCTCCTGAAGGAGGGCAGCGTACCGTGCATCAGGCAGGTTAGATAGGTCTACAGTCCCATCCCCAGCTCTGTTGTCCATGCTGGAGTCTTCATTGTTTCTGCGGTACATGCTTGCAATGCAGAACTTGAGGCGGTCTTTCTCCAGCAGCAGCTTCTGCAGACGCTCAATGGAGAGGGCTTCGATGCGTGCGATGACGGTGTCGAACCTGTAGATGCGGTCCAGCATGAAAGCACACTTGCTGCAAGCGAACTCGGATTTGCCATCCCGGCACAGCTCCCGGCCCAAGACGTGGGAGAGCAGCACCTGGAGGTTCAGCTTGGCCGCCGTGTGGAAGATCCATCGTCGCTGGTTGCCGCACAGCTCCCGGGCGCAGATCCGACAAGTTTCCTTCATCCTCCCTCCCGGGGCCTCCTCTCGAGCTCAGCGCATTTCCCGGGGCGCGGCCCCTCGAGCCCCGGCGGCACCGACCCCTCCCGTTAACGGGGAGAAGCGCCGGGGCTCCTGGTGCCACAAGCACAGGCCAACCTACGGCATCGCCCTCGCGCCTCGGCCGAGCCCGGAGCCCGGTCGGCCCTCCCTGCCAACCCCGCCGCAGATGCTGCTGCCACTGCGCCGCCCGGCTTCTGGATCACATTTCAAGATGGCGGCAGGCGGAGACTTCTGCGTCTGCGCGGGGGCCGCGAGGCATGCTGGGGCTTGTAGTTGCTGCGCCCGGAAGCTGCGCGTGCGCGGGTGGTGTCACGCCACCGCGGGGCACACGTAGCGACAGGGACCGAGGCAGCGACCAAGCACGACGGCGTCAGCAACAGCGCCCGCGACCAAACGTGGCGGTGACCATGACAAAATGTGACAGGGATCGCGACAGGGACCGCGACAGCAACCGCGACCAGGTGTGACAGTGACCGCGACACAGGGTCTGCAACAGAGACCGCGGCAGCAACCAACCACGACAGCAACTGTGACCAAATGCAGCAGCAGTTGCAACAGGGATCAAATGACCATGATCAACTATGACAGCGACCACAACAGCAACCGTAACCAAATGTGACAGTGACTAACCACAACAGCAATCCCAACAGTGACCAGAAAAGCTCTGAGCCCAAACTGGGGGCCCAGTCCCAATGCCAGTGCCCTGCCCCAGTGTCAGCGCTCCCCTGCAGTGCCTGTCCCCAGTATCAGTGTCTAGCCCAGTGCTAGGTCCCATCCCAGTGCCAGCAGCATATCCCAGTCCCAGTGCCAACGCCCATTCCCCAGAGGCAGTGCTGGGGTGCTGTCCTTGCAGCACAAGGATTGGCACAGATTGGGGTCCCCCAATGGGACCACCGCATGGGCAGTTCACATGTCAATAACCCATGGCTACTGGAGTCAGCACTGTGCCACCAAGACGCAGCTTATCCAGAGCCAAGTGACTGCCAGGAACATGCTGTTCCGATGCCTTTCAGCCCCGAAATCCTACCTGGCACTGCACCAAGGGTATTTTAAGACCAGGAATTTAAATGGCAGATGGGTGCAGGCGGCACCAACACCCAAGACTGGTGGCCGCTCCCCTGACTGCGTCTTCCTGTCCCCCAGCACAGCTGGGAAACACCCAGCACTGCTGGGCAGGATGTGGCACAGCCCTGGCCACAGACCTAGAAGGGGACAGGGATGATGACAACTGCTAGCCAGGCCCTAGGCAGGTATGCTCTCCCTGGGATCCCCCACATCTGCACACCCACCTGCCCCTCCATGGCCAGGGGCTTCTCCAGGCGCTGCTGCAAGTCACACTTCTCAGCTGCCAGCATCTCCTCAAGCTGTTTGCTGGCAGCCAGCTCTTGGGTCAGCTCTTCAATCCTCCTGTGAGAGAGGGAAAAGTGGGGGACGTTCAGTATGGTCCTATTCCCCACAGCCCAGCTCTCCCCCTTGAAGTCACCCCTCCATCCCCATGGGACCCACATATCCCGCAGATCCTGCATAGCAGCAGCCCTTTAGTGGTCCCCAAGCACCAGCACAAGGCACAGGCTAGCAGAACAGAGGGGATGGGTCCTGTAACCCACCTCTGGGCCATGGCACTGCAGCTGTCATTCCTGTTCTCCTCCTTCATCCTCACAGCTTCCTTCAGCTTTCCTGCCAGCTCCTGGCACCGCTCTGCTTCAGCTCTGGCCAGAGCCATGGCCTGCTCAGTCTCACTCCATGCCAGTCTGGCCTCCTGCACAGCAGTGGGGTGAGCATCCAAGCACTGGATACTCACTGCCCCAAACCACCCCCAGGCTCACCTCCTGCAGGAGCTGGATCTTGTTCTCCAGGAGCTCGTAGACATGCTCCGAGTCCCGCTGATGCTCCTCATACTGCTGACGAAGTGCTGCCTGGCTGCAGTTTGTCTGGTTCTCTGCAGCCACCCTGCCAGGCACAGCATGGCATGGCACAGCACAATATGGCACAGCACGGTGTGGCACAGCATGCTATGGCATAGCATGGCACATGATACGGCATAACATGGGATAGTATGGCATGGCACGGCATGATATGGCTTGGCAGGGTGCCACGAGTCATGTCATGGCACAGCATGGCCTTCCTTTGCAAAAATCCCCACCTCAAATCAGCTAGGCTGGGTGAGATCTGCCACCCCAAGTATTCCCAGCCCAGCTCCACCCATGCTGGGTGATGTTTCTGCAGAAGCCTCAGACAAGGTATACTATAACCTCCAAGTGCCACTGCTCTGGGGACACAGCTCATCCGTCAGCACCGGGTCATGCTCAGGGTCCGAATCACCAAAGCAGTGCCTGCACGGTCCCAATTCCATGGGCTCCCCAGTTGCTGTGCCCCTGGCCCCCACCTGGTGATGCCCTGCTGCAGGACACCCACGCCACAGCCCCCAGGCATGTCACTGCCCTCCCCTGCCAAACAGGTGCTGCCCTTTATTTTTGGCCAGTGGCAGGACTGTAAGAGGAGTCCTGAGGGCACCTGGCCCCACTGCAAAGCCCTCTGTTGCCTGCTGTGGGCAGGGCACAGGCAGACAACCCCATGCCCCATGTCCATGCAAATGTTGCAAATACTTCACCAGTGCCGCATCTGTCCCAGAGCAGGGAGGCTCAGTTGGCCCCACTCACCATGTTTTGTCCAGAGCTTGTTGTTTCTCCTGCAGCTCCCGCTTCAGGCTCTCCACCTCCACTTTCAGCTCAATGTTCTGTGGGGTGAGAGGCAGGCGGGTAGAACGGCCTCATGTCTGCTTGGACCCCCCCAGTGCTGCTGCCCACAGGAACAGGCAGCAAAGAGGTCCCCCAGCCCATGGCAGGGCTTCAGGCACTCCTGGGACAGAGTGGCACAGGCTGTATTCTAGCCCACTTGTGCTGGGATGGGGTGTACGCACTCCATCTGTCTGCAACCAGACTGGCAGTGCAGCCCACGCCATGCACCCCACCAAACTGGGGACGCCCTCCCTGACCTTCTCCCCATGCCAGTTAAAGGCATAAAGGAGAAAACTCCTGCATAGCAGCTCCCCCAGCCACAGTGCTGTGCCCAATGCCCTTCTTTGTCATCCCTGCTGGCTGGACTTCTCTGGCCCCGTCTCCTCCTGAAAGAGAGGACATCGGGAGGAAAATCCCTGTCAGGCACCCATCCCTGTTCCCCACAGGTGCTCACCCGCCTGTAGACATCGTCCCAGCTGCCCTCGCCCTTCTGCTGGACACGTTCCTCCAGAAAGTAGATACGCAGCTTGAGGCTGAAATTCTCCTTCTTGAGGTCGTTGAGGTGCTGGGAGAGAGTGCGGTACCCGTTAGCCATGGCCAGCGCTCCATGGGGCGGGCATCCCGGCACCCCTCACATGGCACCACTGGGGACACAGCCCGGGGTCCTTGCCCGCCTGCAGCTCCTGCTGCTGTCCCTGCTCAGGCCCCTTTCCTTTTTTTTTGTCCTCCCAGAGCTATTTGAGGAATCGGCTGAGCAGGGACAGCAGGGATAGGCGGGTGGTGAAACCCGAGCCTTGGCAGCCCCCACGCACCTCAGCCTCAGGGTGGCGAGGGGGAGCCTGGTGGGGGCTGAGCCTTCTCTCCCCATCCCATCATCACCTGCTCTGCATCCCCCTCCTGCCCTTCACATCCCACTGGTGCACCCAAGGGATCCAGCAGACATCCTGCAAGCACCCTGGGGGTCATGCCGAGAGGTGGTGTCCTGGCAGTGCCACAGGGGAACCAAGCACCCCACGGGCTCACCTGTTCAAAGTCCCGCAGAGTCTGCGTCTGGGCAAGGGGACCCATCTCCAGGTCCCGGAGGACACACGTCTGCACCAAGGGGCCAGGCTGAGGCTGAGCACCTGGGGGACCACGGGACCCCTCCAGCTCGGCTGGTGTGGGATCCTCATCACTCTCAACCCACGGTCCATCTTGGGAAGCTGGGAGGGAGTGAGGGCTAGCAGCGGACAGGCAAGCAAAGCGGCTGCTCTGCACACCGTCTGCCCTAGCGATGTCACTGGAAGGCATTCTGGGATGTCTTGGGGCCTAGCAAGCCCCTGGTCCTCGGGGTGATGCACATTGCCGGAGTGCTGAGCACCAGTGCATCACCCTCTGCGGGGCAGGGAACTGGGGAGTGTGGGGTATGGGGGGACTCTCAGGGTGTCTTACCCGCCATGCAGCTGGCTCCGAGGAGCACGGCCAGTGTGTCACCGCTTTAGGGGTCTCTGCAGAGAGGAGCACATGGGCACATCATGCACAGCATCAGGGGTGCAGCCTCAGGCCCCCAAGACCGCCAAGCCAGAAGGGCCAGGGAGGGTGTGTGGGGACTTTACCAAAGCCGCTGCATGGTGGTTGCTGTGTCTCCCTCACACGGGGCAGGGTGAGGTTGCAGGCAGGCGGTGGTAGGGGAAGGCAGAGTGAGCAACTAACATCAAATGGTCCCACAAATGCCTGTCTGCTGTGGGGGCGAACTCCAGGCAAGCAAAAACCCCTCTACATCCATGGGGTGCATGGAGGTGGGGGGATGTGCCCCTGTCTGTGCATGCACAGAGGCACATGGGTGTCTGTGCACATGTCAGGGTGCCCACATGTGTCTTGTGGCTGGGAGGCATCTGCTCTGAGTGCAAAGACACAAGGGCCCGGGGGCTGTGCAGATGGTGGTGCCCCCTTAAGACCACTTTAGCTCCATTAGCAGCACTGGCAGGGCCACCTGCACTCCACAGCAGCCCCACATGACCGGAGAGGGGTCTGGGTGCTGACAGTGAGCAGAGGCTGCCTGAGGCAGGACTGTCCCCAGTGCCTCTCTGATGGCCCCATGCCTCTGTGCTATCACAGCTCACAGTTCCTCACTGCAGCTGCACTCAGGTTTATTTTCAGCAGAGAAGTATGAGTCATTTCATGACTTAAAAGAGAAAAAAACAACAAAAACAACAAACCACCCCACAAATAAACAAAAAGCAGATTTTTTTTCTTTAAAAAAGATGCTGAATATTTATTTTCTAATTCCACTGTGACAGCTCTTTAGTGGGGTCCCACAAGCAAGGCAGTGGGCACACTTCTAGTGCCCTGCCCACATGTGTGATACTGAGCCCCAGTGGCCGATTAGGGACAGTAAGTCCCTGCAGCACAGGCCATGCTTGGGGCCCTGAGGCCGTGCCCCCTGAGCTGGGCACATCACACCAGCACCTCATGGACAGGGGACAAAGTGCTGCCAGCCCCAGGGTGAGCAGGGGAAGGCAGCTACAGGGTAACACAACCCCTGCACCAACAAGGGGAAACTGAGGCATGATGGCCTTAGACACACCAGCACCAGCCAAGCGTGGCCTTGTGCCCCTCCACACACCATAACTGGCACAGTACTCAGAGGCACGGTACTCAGGGGCACAGTATCCAGAGGCATGACACCCAAAGGACAACACCCAGAAGTACAATACCCATAGGCACAATACCAGAGGAGACCCAATAAACAGGCACAATACCCAGACAGGCATGATCTCTGGAGCCAGGGCAGCCTAGGAGGCACAGTACACAGAGGTGTAACACCCAGTGGCAAAACATTTGAGGACCCAGACTGAAGACACACAAGGCTGCAAAGTAATCAAAGCAGCACAGTACCCAGAGGTACAATAACCAGTGGAATGGCATCCTGAAGCACAATATCCCAGAGGGCAAAATACCCAAAGAGGCACAAAAAAGTGACATGATATCTAAGGAGGGCATGACACCCAGAAGCTTAATACTAAGAGACATGGTACCCACAGAGGCACATCATCTGAATTCTTGAAAACTGCAGAGGCACAATATCCGGAGGCACAACACCCGTGGCAACATGATGACCTGGGGCACGACACCCAAGGAGGTGGAATACTGAGGGAGGCACAGCTGCTGAGGAGATGCAAGGTCTGGAGGGTTGATACCCAGGAAGAAGGTGACCAGTCCTTGCAGCTCCAGTACGATGGGGGCTTCTTCGGGTCAGCCCTAGGCAGGCCTAGGCTGGTGCTCACTCCTGGCCATGGGCCCTGGGGTGAGTGAACAGACCGCACAGTTTCCTGCAGCCCAGATGCCTGGCCAGCACCCTCAACACCAGGACTGGCAGTGCTGGGCTGGGCTGCTGGGCCAGCAGGAACCCCGCCTGGGCTCTGCCATGGCCACAGATGGATGGGGGCTCCCCCCTCCCTGACTGTGTGCCCAACACTGGGAATTTGTTTGCTACTGCGGTGCTGCTGGAGCTGCAGGAGGACAAGAGCCCTTTCATGCAGTCCATGCCACCCCAGAGCGTGGAGCAACACCACCAGCACAGCGCAGAGCAGAGGGGGGCACAGCCCCAGGGCCTCAGCTGGCTGGGCAGTACTCCCCACCCCCTGTACCATCCAGCCCCAGCACAAGGGGTGCCACACGGTCCTGACTCGGAGCACCTGCTGACTCACGGCACCTCCAGGGCAACACACCAGGGCCACTGTGCCCAGGGTGCCTCTGGGGAGAGGGGAGAAGGCAGGGGTGGCTGCCAGGGCCACAGCACATTGGCTGCATGAGAGAGCAATCCCAAAGCACCCAGCACCCCAAGACTGCAACTCACCTCCTTGTGCTGCTGGATCACCTCCTGCTGATGAGAAATGGATGGACAGAGGGATGGAAAGAGGGTGGACAGCAGCCCCCAGCCCTGTGCTCAGACACAGCCACTTTGGGTGCCAGCAACTGTCTCTGGGCTGGCAGAGGGGTTGTGGCAAAGGCTGGGCATGGCCAGTGTGAGCGTAGCAGCTCACTGTCAGGGACAGGATGCTGAGTGTGACACAGCCTGACTCCCCACTGACTCTTTGGCACAAATGTTTCAGCAGGGGCTGAGTGTCACCCCAGGGGAGGTGGAGACGGGGACAGAGCCGCCACCACGGCGGCCGCCTGTGCGACTGGGCGTGTGTGCATGGCACACTGCACACAGCCACCCACTGACCGCCTGTGCGCAGGGCACAGCAACAAGGTCTCCACTGAGTGTGGCAAAACAAGGGGAGCCGGGGACCAGTGTTACCCACACTCCTGGCGAAGATGGCTCTCTGGCACTGCACCGTGTGCGTGGCAGCCGGCACATGTCCTGGGGCCTGGCAGCCGGGGCCAGATGTCGGAATAAGTGCTCTGGCCAGCAGCTCAGGCAGGAATTAGGGACGGGCAGAGCAGAAAGAAGAGCTGGGAGGACGCAAATGGGGCTGAGGGGAGGTGGGGGGGAGCAAGCCAAGAGCCTCCACCGGCATTCCAAACTACAGTCCTTCCTGCAGGGCCACCCATGACCCAGCACCTCCCAGCAAATCCCACCTTGCCTGGTGCCCCGGAGGAGAACCTGGTGCCGGCGCCAGTGCAAACCCAGCCCTACGGGATGCTAGATATAGGCCCTGCCCTCTCACATCACAAGCTGCCCTGGCACCCCGGGTCCTCACAGCACAGGGCAGCGAACATCTCTGTGCCCCCCAACGCTGGACAAGGGGGCCCCCGTTCCCTTCCCGCACACCGGTAGCTCCCGCAAGCCCTCTTCCTGGGTGCCCAGCAGCAACCCCGGGTTCGCCCCAGCCCGGCTGGAAGAGGGGTGTCCCACAGCCTCAGCGGCAGGCGGGGGACACCCGCGGCCCGAGGGAGGTGGGGTTTGGGGCAGGCAGCGCCCGGCCCCCCAGCCCCGGGGCGGCACACCCGCCCCCCGGTCGCACGGATGCTGTCGGTACCAGGGCCTCCACACGCGGTGGTATCGCCGCCCCACGTGTGCCCGGACGCGCATCACCCGCGGGAGACATGCGGACACGCTCCTCACCTCCGCCGCGGGGCTCGCGTCCCGCCCCGGGCCGGGCGTCGCCAGCACCGGGCCGGGCACCGGCGGCACCGGGCACGCTGGGCTCTCCGGGCGGCGCCGGGGCGGGCACTGGCGGTCTCCGCAGTCGGTACTGGGTCGCCCAGCGTGCGCCCCGGACGCGGCTCTGCGGCACCGGTCGGCTCCGCCCGCCGCTGCATCCCTCCTCCTCCTTCTCTTCCCTGCCTCCATCCTTCATCCATCCCTTCCTCCCCCATTCCTCCTTCCTCCCCTCCATCCCTCCTATTCCTTCCTCTCCCGTTCCACCCCTCCTTCTCTTTCCCCCTCCGCCTTCCCTCGCTCCCTCTCTCCATCTCTACCTTCACACCCCTAGCCAACCACCCCACCTCCTGCCCCAAACTTCCACTCCTCCGAATCCCTATGGGCTGAACTCCAGTCTTTCCCCACCCTTCAGCCCCCCAGGTACTGTCTCCAATCCCTCTCTTACATGCCAGTCCTTCCTACAATTTCCCAGTCACCTCAAAAAGCGCCTGATTAGCCAAGATCCCCCATGTGACATCCCAGTTCACAGAATCACTAGGTTGGAAAAGACCTCCAGGATCATTGAGTCCAACCATTCCTATCAACCACTAAACCATGCCCCTGAGCACCTCAATTACAGTTACCCCTAGTCCTCTTGTCACCCCCTACCACTCTGTTCTTCCTTGGACATCTCCATCCCAACAGGACACCTCCAATCCCACGTGTACCCCCAGAGACCCCTGTGCACCCATCCGCTCCCCCAACACCCTCATTTGCTCTCTAATCTTGCATAGCTTCCCAGTCCTCCACTGGGACATCCCTTGTGACCATTGTTCCCCCTTGACCCCACCATCATCCCAATCTTCCTTTAACACCTACCATCCCAACCTAACACCCCCAAGATCCTTCACTATTGCCTCTCATTTGTCACCCTATATCCTGACCCAAATAACCCCAGTCCCCTTTTACGACCCCTAATTCCTCTCCCTGTTTGATACCCCAGTCCTGGTGCTGCCCCTGCCCCCTCCCTCAGCCCCATCCACTCTGCAGGGACCCCAGGCTGTGGTGCTGCCCCATTGCTTGGCCTCGCTCTCCTCCATCCTGCACCCCCAGCCCCTCAGCCAGCTGACTCTCAAGGGTCCCCCCCACTTGCCACCAAGCACAGCCCATCCAGGACCATGGTGCTCATGGAGTCAGCAGCAGGGTGCCATGTCCCCATAACCCTGCCACTCCATCCCAGTTGTGGCTTAACAGCCCCTGGGCACCCATACTGCTGGCCCTGCCATCTTTGGGATCTCCTCCAGCTTGAAGACCCCTACTTTAGGATACAAGCAAGGACCAGACTCAAATCTGTCCAGCTGGCTTCCTTGGAGGGCCACGAGTGGGTGGATGTTCCTGCTGACACCGCCATCCCACCAGAATCCATCCTGTGCCAGCAGACCCCTGGTGAGGGACTGGGTGCCAGAGTGCTGTCTCCAATGCTGTTCCCCAGGAGAGGGCACTAGCTGGCCGGGAAAAGTCAGCAAATACAACATACGGCAGCAGTGGCTTGGTCACAGGAGGTCTCTGGACAAGTGAGACACAGGCATGAGAGAGGAGCCATGGAGACGTAACGAGGCATTGGGCAAACCCAGGTAGTGTCAGCATAGGAAGGAGGAGACTAGCAGGCACCTTGAGCAGGGTCTTCATGGTTAAAGGAGGCCAGGGCTGGCTGCAGGGCTGTGCTGAGGGCTGTGGGGCTGCCAGGCCATGTCCCAGCCAGAGCATGTCCCAGCCACAGCACGTCCCGCAGTGTGGAAGTTCCCAAGCTGTGCTGTGGAGAAGGAGCCCTGTCCTGGTCCCCAAGTCACACAGCCACAAGGGGCCATTTCAAGAGTTGTGCTGCAGATTTCACCAGCTGCTGCCCTTGACCCCGTCTCTTGTCCTGTGTTGGCTGCCCTGGACTTTCCTTGCTTTAGTGTCACGGTTGTTCCTTGGCTGTGGCTGCGGTGTGTGTAGCATCGGGGTATAGGTAGTGCCAGAGTGTACATTGCACCAGGCTGTATGCAGTGCTGGGGTGTATACAGAGCTGGGCTTTCTCACCTCAGCCACTCTGCTTACAGTGAGAGCAGCCGTTCCAGCCACTTCTCAGCTGCCAGGGCAGGTTCTGTCACTTGGGCTCTGCTGGTTTCAACAGCCTCTGGGGTCACTCCAGGTCTCATATGGGACAGTTCGGTCCAGTCCTGATGTTTGAGGCATGCACAGCCTGGGGAAAGGCTCAGTTCCATCAGGACCCAGCTTGGGAGCACCGTGTCCCTGCTGCCTGTTCCCAGCAGATGGAAAGCTGCCTGGAGGAGAAGGACCTGGGGGTGTTGGTTGACAGAGACTGAACATGAGCCAGCAGTGTGCCCAGATGGCCAATAAGGCAAATGGCATCTTGGCTTGTATCAGAAATGGCATGACCAGCAGGTCCAGGGAGGTTATTCTCCCTCTGTACTCGGCACTGGTAAGACAACTCCTGTGTTCAGTTCTGGGCCCCTCACCATAAGAAGGATGTTGAGGTTCTGGAGTGAGTCCAGAGAAGAGCAACAAAGATGGTAAAGGGGCTGGGGAACAGGCCCTATGAGGAATGGCTGAGAGAGCATGGGTTGTTTAGCCTGGAGAAGAGGCTGAGAGACCTCATTGCTCTCTCCAACTACCTGAAAGGAGGTTGTGGAGAGGAGGGAGCTGGGCTCTTCTCCCAAGTGACAGGGGACAGGACAAGAGGGAATGGCCTCAAGTTATGCCAGGGGAGGTTCAGGCTGAACATTAGGAAAAAAAAATCATGGAAAGGATCATTGGGCACTGGAACAGGCTGCGCAGGGAGGTGGTTGAGTCACCTTCCCTGGAGGTGTTTAAGGGACGGGTGAACAAGGCACTGAGGTGCATGGTTTAGTGTTTGATAGGAATGGTTGGACTCAATGATCCGATGGATCTTTTCCAATCTGGTGATTCTATGATTCTATGAAAGCGGTGGACAAGGAAGGGCTATATCCTGGCTCCACCATGGGGAGGACGCGGGGTCTGTCTGGTTCAGCTGTGCTTTGAAGGTTTGGCCCCACGAGCAAGGGGACACCCTCCATCCTTGCCTTCCCCCATGCTGGGCTGCCTGGCCCCATGGAGCCTCATGCTGTCCCCTCTTGTGGGCCAGCCCTTTCCCTGCGAGGTCACTGGACGCAGACACGTGGCTCTTGCCCCACAGAGGGCGTTTGTTGGGTGGCTCCCGGTAACCCTCCCCCCCCCCGCCCCGTCATTGGGAACCAATGGCCAGGCCCGGCTCCGTGCCCCGACCCCTTATCAGGGCCATTGCCCAACAGCAGGGGCGATGCCAGGGGTGGACAGGGGCCGTGTCACCGCCTCACCTCTGCGCTTGGGGGGTGGGGAACCCCGATTCTGGACAAGATGGGGGGAAACGGCCGGGCTGCTCCCCTGCCAGCACCACCTCCATGTTGAGGTGAGGAGCACCCGCACCACCGTGGCTGCCACTGCTCTTCCCCTCCAGCCCAGCCGCGGGGTGGTGTGCGGCGCAGGGAAACTGAGGCACGACTCCCCGGCGCTGCTGGGGGCCCAGTCCCGCTCCCCTCCACCTCCTCCCCCCCTCTCCGCGGGGGCGGCGGGAGGGCCGGGGCGGGAAGGGGAAGGCAAGGAGGTGGGATTATGGAGACGGGACCCAATGAGCCCGAAAAACGTGCCCCTCTCGGAGCCCTTTTAGCGCGGCGGGCGGGCGGTAGCGACCCCTCGGCGGCAGCGGAGATACCGTCCCGTCCGTCTGTCCCGTCATGGCGCTGGGAAAGCTGCAGAAGGTGCTGATCAGCGACAGCCTGGACCCCTGCTGCCGGGAGATCCTGCAGGCCGGCGGCCTCCGGGTGCAGGAGAAGCCCGGGCTGAGCAAGGAGGAGCTGCTGCGGGAGATCCGGGTGAGCGCGCCCACCCCGGGGTCCCGGGGCACCGACCAACCCTCCACTCCCTTTCCCGGGGCACCGACCCCCTCCCGGGCGCCGACTCCCTTTCCCGGGGCACCGACCCCCTCCCGGGCGCCGACTCCCTTTCCCGGGGCACCGACCCCCTCCCGGGCACAGACACCCCTCCCGCAGCAGCCCGGTGGTGTCGGCACTGCGGCCCCCAGCTCCTCCAATGTCACTGCGGTGTCTCTGTCTCCCCAGGACTGCGAGGGGCTCATCGTGCGCTCAGCCACCAAAGTCACGGCCGAGGTGCTGGAGGCGGCGGAGCGGCTGCAGGTGGTGGGCAGAGCGGGCACCGGCGTGGACAACGTGGACGTGGAGGCGGCCACCAGGAAGGGTGTCCTGGTCATGAAGTAAGCACAGGAGCATGGGGACACCCCTGCCTGCACTCCTGGGGAGACGGGAGGCTTCGGCAGGGTGCCCTCCCCGCCCACGGCATCCCACAGCATGACCCTGAGTGTCTCCATCCTCGTGGGGTGGCACAACCTTGTGGGTCTCTATCCTCATGGGATACAGACCCCCGTCAGCCCAGAAGTGACACACCAGTGGCACCACTGTTCTTCTCCAGCACACCTACCGGGAACAGCCTCAGCGCTGCCGAGCTCACCTGTGGGATGATCTTGAGCTTGGCCAGGTGAGCACAGGGCAGGATGGGGGGACAGATGTGTGCCCCACAGCCTCTGCCCTTTTGCTTACCACAGCTGCCCCTTTCAGACAGATCCCACAGGCAGCTGCCTCCATGAAGGAGGGCAAGTGGGACCGTAAGAAGGTAGGAGGCAGGTGCAGCACACTCTTCAGAACAGGGTGACAGGTGCCCATGTGGGGTGTGCTCACTCACTCTCTGCTTTGCATTCTAGTACATGGGCATGGAGCTGAATGGGAAGACTCTGGGTGTGCTGGGGCTGGGGCGCATCGGCAGGGAAGTGGCCACCCGTATGCAGGCTTTTGGCATGAAGGTAAGGAGCCAGAACAGGGAGAAGTGATGGGGAACATGGTTTTCCCTGGCCTGGCCATGAGCAGCACACTAGGCTGCAGGAGCGAGCGCTCGCTGTGCCTCAGACCATAGGCTATGACCCCATAATTACCCCGGAAACCTCGGCTACCTTTGGCGTGGAACAGCTGCCACTGGAACAGATCTGGCCCCGCTGTGACTTCATCACGGTGCACACACCACTGCTGCCCTCCACTATGGGTACGGGGCGGGCACCAGCACTGGGGGAACTGGGGGAAGCTAGGGCTGCCCCCACCGTTCATGGTGCTCCCTCCCTCCGCAGGGCTTCTGAATGACAGCACCTTTGCCAAGTGTCGCCGTGGTGTGCAGGTGGTGAACTGTGCCCGTGGGGGCATCGTGGATGAGGGTGCACTGTTGCGGGCACTGCAGTCAGGGCAGTGTGGTGGGGCAGCCCTCGATGTCTTCACGCAGGTGAGCAGGGCTGTAAGGACCCTCTGAGCCTGGCTTCATCTCAGCATCACCTTAACTCTGTCCAAGGCAGGCCAGGGCAACCCAGCAAACCCCACAGAGCTGGGGGCATCCTGCCTCAGCTCCCCTCCTTGCAAGAGAAGAGGGCTCCCAGGTGGGTGCTAGAGGCTGATGGAGGGGACGGGGCTGTATTGGCAGGAGCCCCCAAAGGACCGTGACCTGGTGAACCACCCCAATGTCATCTGCTGCCCACACCTGGGTGCCAGCACACGAGAGGCACAGAGCCGCTGTGGCAAGGAGATTGCCATGCAGATCGTGGACATGGCCACAGGGAAGGGGCTGGCTGGCACAGTGAGTCTTCTCCCTGGGCACCAGGCCTTTGTGCCTGTTTCCCTGTCCGTAATGCATGGGTGCATGGGGAGTGACACTGTACCCTGTGTGCTCAGTGGTGGGTTCCCATTGCATGTCCTACTTTTTATCGCAGGTGAATGGCCAGGCTCTCAGCAAGGCTTTTACACCTCAGAGCAAGCCCTGGATAGCCTTGGGCAGGGTCTTGGGTATAGTGCTGCACACACTGGGCAAGCAAGCGCAGGGCAGCATGCAGGTCTGCACCTTAGGTAAGCCGGGCAGGCTGCATCCCACGCCTGGGCAAAGGGACCCCCGTGGGTGGGCAGCATAGAGGAGTGCATGGGGACACACAGGGCTGGGCAGGTGGGAGGAGGGGTAGGTGGGAGGGTGCTTAGATGGGAGGATGGTGGGAGCACAGGAACGTAGGGATGTGGATGTGTACGCAGATGGGTTCATGGATGGGAGGAACAGGGGGAGTAAGGATGGGTGCAGCCCCAGGCTCGCTGCTCCAACTTGGGGTTGCCCTCACTGCTGCCAGCACATCCACCCTTTGCCTCCTCCCTGCACCTCAGGGACACCATTGCGGGAGGCTGGGAGCTACCTAACACCTGCTGTGGCTGTGGGCATGCTGGCTGGAAGGGTGCAGAAGGAGGTGACCCTGGTTAATGCCCTGCTGCTGGCCCAGGAGGCTGGGCTGAAGGTGCGTGGACACCCAGGGCTCTGCATGTCAGCCTAGCATGCTGGGGGTTGCCCTGCAGGGCTGCCAGTGCAGCGCACTCAGGCTGGGCAGGGGGGCAGGGTGGTATTTGAAGACATCCCTTTCCCATGCTCTGCCATGTGCAGGACCTGAGTGCTGAGCAGCTGCATCTCTGACAGGTCACAACCACCCATGGCGATGTGGCCCCTGAACCTGACAGCAGCACTGGCTTGCTGCAGCTGTCTCTCCTGGGCACCCCACACCGGGTGGCAGGGACGGTGCAGGGTAGCACTCCAGTGCTGCGGGAGCTCAATGGGGCCACCTTCAAGCAGCCGGTTCCGCTGGCTGGCCCTATCCTCATCTACAGAGCCAAAGCCACTGAGCCCAGTACACTTCCCACACTTGCTGGTGAGCTCCTGTGTCATCCCTGAGTAGGGCTGGGGCAGCCTGGGGGCCCTTCGCAGCTGCCTTGCAGCCAAGCCCCAGCTGAAGCAGGGAAGGGGCAGATGTTACATGGAGACAGGGATGGGAGGGCTTGGGCAGAGAGCTGGGGGCTTGGAGCAAAAGACTTGAGGTGGGGGAAAGAAGAGGCATCATGATCTGTTTGAGGGGCATTGCAGTGGGCAGAACCCTGCTGGGTGCTGGGGAAGCCTGCAGCCCCTAACTCCTCTCCTCTTTGCCCAGGGCTGCTGGGAAAGGCAGGGATCCAGCTCCAGTCCTACCACAGCTCAAGCACAGTGGGGGGGGAGAAGTGGAGCGTTGTGGGGCTCTCAGCAACACTGTCCAATCTCAGCGAGCTGAAGCCACAAACCACGGAGGTTTTCCAGCTTCACCTGTAGCCCTCGACAACCAGCAAGGACCCTCCCCATGGCCACAGCACCTGGATCCTCCCCAGCTGGGGGAGCATGGCACCCAGCCACCCCTGGGCCCTGTGGTGGGCTTTGAGGTGCCCTGTGCTCAATAAAGGGTCCAGGAGGAGAGAGCGTGATGCCTTGTCCCTGTGGTCCCTTTTGCCCCAACCCCACGCTCTGTCGCTCCTGCCCCCATGCCCTCCTGTGGGGTTCTCAGGCCCCCAGTTCAATCTCGGTGAGCTGAAGCCAGTGTCATGGAAGTTTTCTAGGCCCTGCTGCTGTTTGCTCAAGGGTGCAAAGGTTTCCAGGGCTGCTGCTATCCCACCGAGTCACAGTCCAGAGCTGGGACACGGCCCAGAGAGCAGGCAGTGCTCCAAGAGGGGTGAGCCCTCCCATGAGCCCCTGCGTTGCCTGCCCCCTCCTGCATGCCTGGAATCGCACTCCCACCCCCACCCCGGGCTTTCCTCTGGGAATGTTTCACAGCCAGTGGCCCTGGCATGGCATCCCACCACCCCCAAAGTGGAAATCAAGACTGGGAGCTGGGGTTTGCTTGGTTGCCCCAAAATGTTGGGGCGTGCTCCCTTCCTGTGGGAATAGGGCTACTGAGGCATGTCACCAACAGGGCTAGCAGCCACACTGGTTGCCCACAGGATAAATCCTGTAAGGGGCAGTGATCCAGCTGCAAACCAGCCCTGTGGTTGTTGAGAGAAGGGCCTTGGGGCAGATGAAGACCACTCACAACCAGGAGCCAGAACTGGGTTGCTACCCTCCTCTCATCCACACCTTTATTCCCCCGTGCTACCCTGGTGTTTGCAGAAAATGCCATCTCCACCAGCTCCAGGGCTGAAGTGTCACTAGCTGCTTCCCAGATGAGGGAATCAAGATGAGGTTTATATGGAGGCCAATCCCAGATTTGGGGGTGAGCAGGGATGCCAGCTGGGAGGAGCGCATCCCTCCCCTCTTCATGGATTTTACCATGCCAATCCCCTTTAGATGGGTTTCCTGGCATATTCTCGGCGGTACTTGTCATCCACCCGTGTCAGGTACCAAGTGCCGGGGAAGAGATCTGCCTGGGAGCCATGGGGAATGTGGTCAGCTGCAGGGAGAATACAGAGATGCTCAGGGGGGGACATGAGGCGCTGGTGGGTGAGTGTCATATCCCCCTCAGCCCCACTCACCCAAGTGATGAGTTTCCTCACGCTGCTTCATGATGTTGGCAAAGTCCTGCGGGGCCACACGCTTGCGGGTGTCCAGGCGTGCTGGCAGGTCAGCCAGGCTGGACACCAGTTTGTCCAGGGGTGAGCCTAGCAATGGGAACCCCCAAGGTGAGACAGCCTCACACCACCCTCCCCTCCCAGACCCCCTCTCCCAGGGGTCTCACCTGGGGCTGCATCCTGCGAGACGCGGAAGGAGAACATGCTGGCAGCCAGTCCTGAGCCGTAGGAGAAGGCACCAATCCGGGATCCAGCCAGGTCCCGTGCTGAGGCCCTGCAATGAATGATTAGAGGGATATAGAGGGGATTGAGGGCTGGGGGAGGATGGGGAGTGGTGTAGGGGGCTTCCTCCTGCTACCTTTACAGGCAGGGGAGTCCTAGGACTTTGGTCCCACATCACCAACAGTGCATGGCCCTGGAATGTGGTGGACCTGCGGAGCCCTGGGATGAAGTTTTAGTGCCCCCACCCCATGTCTGGCTGTTCCCACGGCTCCTTCACCACGGGATCAACCATTCTGTAGGCACAACAAGGGGGCTTTCATCCTCCCGGCGCCAACAGAAGGGGTTTCTGTGCCAGCCCAGCTCCAGCAAGCTGGGATAAAAAGGCTGGCAGGGAGACAGCATAGGTCAGGACGCATCCACACCAGGGTTTTTTGAGCAACGAAAGTTTCAGGTCTCTGCTGGGGGAGGGGAGCACTGGCACAAGCCACCCCAGGAATGTCCTCCCGGCAAGCAAACTTTTTAGGGACTCACTGTGCCAGGAGGGAAGCCAGGCAGCCGTACATGGACGGTGTATACATGTTGCCATTGCGGGAGGACAGGAGAAGGGAGGACTTGGTCTTCTGGTTGAAGATCTCCTGGCTGGCTGCCTGGAATGCCTTCTCTATCTCTTTGCTGGTGTAGGTGTCCTCCAGCTTCACACCACTGCCCAGAGAGAGGCCAGCTCAAACCCTGCACCTGCACATCCCCAGCTGGGCTCGGAGACAGGGGACATGATGCAGGGACACACCGAAAGGGCTGCAGCCCCTTGTAGAGGCCGGTGGCCATGTCAGGGTTAGGGTTGGACAAGAAGTCGTTCAGCAGCAGCCGCCCAACTGATTTCTGCACCAGTTTGCAGAAGGGCGTGTGGAAGATGATGTACTTGAAGTCATCGAGGGTGAAGGGCTTCTGGATACCAGCTGGAAGATGACACAGGGGCTGTCAGCAGCTGGTTGGACAGCACAGTCACCCTGGGGATGCAACTGTTTACCTTGTTGCCACTGGCTCTCTGCCTTCCGACGGTACACGGCATAGCAGCGGTCCAGGGCCCGCAGGTAGCACTGGATGGAGAGCTGCCCATCCACCACCGGGTACTCAGAAGACAGATCTGGCTTGTAGAAGTCATAAGCATGCTCCATGTGGGTTCCCCGCAGGCCTGGGGGCACAGGGAGAGCCAGGTGGCAGGGAGTGGTGGCAGGTCCTAGCAGGATGGCAAGCACTCACAGCTTCTGCCTCCTGTGCCCACCCCAGCCTTCCTGGGTCACTCTGAAGTGCCCACAGCGATGTGGCCAGATGGATCCTGGGGTACACAGAACCAGGCAGCCACTGGGGTTGGCAGAGCCGGTGCTGCTAGGGTTAAGCATCTCCATCCAGGGTTGGGACATGGATATACAGACCCGGGGGCGCTCACCGTTCCCAGGGTCTCATGGCACTGACCTCTCTCCAACACCAGTGGGGCATTAGGTCCCACCAGCATAGCAACAGCACCAGCACCTCCCGTTGGCCGCGCATTCCCCGTGGCGTAGACGGCAATGTCCCCACACACCACCACAGCATAGCGACCTGAGGGAGGAGATGGGAACAGTCATCCGTGGGCAGGAACATCCATCCTGCAGCCCTTACACATCCCCATCCTCACACTGCTAGGTGTGAGACAAACAAGGCAAGGGACAAAACGGGGGTTGTGAAGAATGTGGAGGAGCAACAGTTCCCCTTAAGGCTTATTAAAGCACCATTTGGTTTCAGGCCACCTCTTGCCTCCTTCCTCTGTCTTATAGCACCCACCCCATGCCCAACCCCATCATCCCACAGAGCAGACCCTGCCCACACTCACCATCCCAGGCACTGGACTCCACCCAGGAGGCTGCGTTGAAGAGCGAGGCTGTGCCCCCATAGCAAGCGTTGGTAGTGTCAATGCCCTCCACATCAGTGTTGCCCGAGTCATGGAAAAGCTGCATGAGGACGGTCTTGACAGCCTTGGACTTGTCGATGACAGTCTCAGTGCCCACTTCCAGGCGGCCAATGGCACCCCAGGAGAGGCGCCCACGCTCCACCAGCCGCTGCACCACCGTCAGGCACAGGGAGTTGATGTCCTCATGGGCAGCACAGAAGCCCATTTGCTGCTGGCCCAAGCCCCGCGTGTACTTGCCAGCTTCTACACCATCATACTGCTCCAGCTCCTCCTGCTCCACGTACTGGGCAGGGAAGTACACCTCCAATGCCAGGATGCCCACATCCTTGGGCCAGGCACCTGGCCCGACAGCGCTGCAGAGGCTGCAGGACAGAGGGAGCAACAACAACAATCCCATGGAAGCCCTGAGCCTTGCGGAAAGGCAGTAGCCCCACAGAGATGACATCATCAAGCACCCTAGGCTGTGAGCACCCCAAATCCCTGCTGGTTCCCTGTGCCCTGTTGGGAAGAGGAAGAGCACCCCTTCCCCAGCAAGGCTCAAGAGTGCTGCCAGCTCCCCAATCCCCTCCAGTTATGCTTCCATCCTACTCGATCTATCTGGGTGCTCACCATGCCCTCTGCACAGCCATGGAGGGCTGGCCTCCCTGGTGTACTCGCTCCAGCCCCTGCAGTGTCTGCCTTGCCCCCCAGCAGCGTGAAGCACGGCTGACCAAGTGCAGCATCTTCACCCCTGCCACTGCACAGAGGAATAGACGGACAGACAGCAGGACAAGCCTCGCATGGTGCTTTTATAAACTGCGTGGGCAGCACAGCACAACCCCCCTGGCCCTTATCAGCACACTGGACCCCAGAGCTCAAAGGTCACCAAGAGCCAGCCAACACGACAGGGACAGCAGAGCAAGCACTAGCTTTGGAGGGGGAAACTTGCCAGGTATCTCCATTTTGTGCCCTAAAGCCTAGGGATGTTCTTGGCTGGAGTCAGGGCTGGGCAGTGTGACAGGCTCTCCTTGTGCCATTGGGCACCAGCAGCCCAGGTGCTTGTGGCTTGCTGGCACGGCTGTGGTCACTGCAGTGTGCAAGATGCTGTGTGGCCTCCCTTGACTGTGCCCACGGTCCTGGGAAAGGAGCAGAGGGCAGCTGAGTGTTTGGTGCCGGCACAATCCGTGCTGCCCAGGACACAGTTGATCTCTGTCACACAGTGCCACTCCAGGGGAGGGGGTAAACCCATGAGCTGGGTGGGGGCAAAGCCACCTTCAAAACAGCCAAGCAAACAGGCATGTGACGCCTGCAGTGACACAAAAAGGGACCTTTGGTCCCAGTGGCACTGTCAACATGGCCACAGGAGAGCATCACAGCTCCCCGGCCCCTGTGAAGCCATTTGCACCTGAAGGGACAAATCACCCCATCACCTGCATACCCATGACAACTTCCATCCCCACCCATATCTCTGCCCTTGCTCTCTTCTGTGCCTTCTGCAGGACTCAGCCTCTGAGGACACTCCTGTCCCCCCACACCTGAGCCCCAGGGATGTCCTGTCCCCCCAGTATTCTCATTTAGCACCTGAGGGCTCGGGATGAGCACACATGAACACCCAGTCAGAAAAGCTGCTGGTGCTGCAGCTCCTGGGGACTCATGCCTGAGTGGTTCTTCTGGCACTGGCTGCATGGAAGCTCCCAGCAGCTGGGAAGCTCGGGGAGCTGCAGCAGCACAACCTGCTGCTCCTTTGCTCAGGTGCCCACAGGTGGGCTGCACCAGGGCTTTGCCCCAGCACCAAACTCACACAGCACTTACATGCTTGGTCTTTTTAATAGATGTATTTTTAGAGGTTGGGGAGGGAGAAGCAGAGGTAGTGAGGGAAAAGCATCGCTGGCATGGGGTCCTCCATGGGCCCAGGGGCCACACTCAGAGCAAAGGGGTGACCTTGCAGATGTAGTGATACCGCTGGGCGCAGTCGGCACTGGACCATAGAGTGAAGCCTGCCGGAGAGACAAGTTCGGGGTCAGCAGGGGCTGCAACAAAGACAGAGGCACCAGCTCTGCCCACCACAGAACTGGCCCCCAAGTAGAAGCAGGGAATGCTGTCTGAGACCCAGCACTGGAGGTGGACACAAGGTGCTCACCGCTGAGGTGTGTCAGAATGCCGCAGCTCCCGCCGAGGGCACCATTTCCAGTCAGCCCACTGTTGATACTGTACTTGTCCCCCCTCACCCAGTGCCAGGCCTGGCTCTGCGCAGGGAGAGGGAGTCAGAGGCATGTTCCTGCTGCACCCCTGACCCCTGCAGCTCTCGCCTCACCTCATTCCGGTAGTGGAGACCGAGCCAGACAGGCTGTGCGCGCTGGTAGTAGGAGATGGCCCTCCGCAGTGTGTCTGCTTCCTGGGGTTCCTCCACCCAGGCCAGGTGGGCGCCGGGGTGGCTGCCCTGGCACTGCCTCTGCGGGGACAGCCGTCAGTGCCAGGGCACCCCTAGAGACAAGGGGCTGGCAACCTGCCTACCTCAGCCAGCTTACCTCAGCCTCATCCCAGCTCTGGAGCTGACGGAAGTACCTGAAGCAGCTAAGCTTGTAGTAGGACCAACCCTTGGGGCAGTAGTTTATGTACCAGGCACCTGCAGAGGGAGAGCACGGGAAGGGGTGGGGGCCAGCCAAGTGCCACCAGTTGGAGAGGAGCATGACTCCCTCCTGGTCCTGCTGTGAAAGCAGCTGCCCCTTAAGCCGTGGGACTCACCAGCTGGCCACAGGAATCCCACGCTGCCCAGCAGCAGGAGGGCGAGTCTGGCCACTGACACCATCCTCCTCACTCCTGGACAGTGCCTCCTGCAAGAACTCGGGGGTCACTTCAGTTCCCTGGGGAACAGGGGATGCAAACCTGCCCTGCTATAGACTGACTGTCCCCTTTCAGCCAGCTGGATGAGATAGCAGAGCCCTAGAATCCATATCTCCCTTTCCCCTCGCTGGCACAGGTCACTGGCCCATGTCTGCACCCTATCCCTTGGGCACAGCCTGGGGTCCCAGCCCCAGCCTTAGCAGAGGGTACCCGGGTGAGCCAAGCTGCTCTGTTGGGCAATGGGGAGAGGACTTGCCACAAGCACGGGTCGGGAGACCCCAGCCCTGTCCTGGCGTCAGCAGCAGCAGCACAGGCAGCACTGGGGACTGAGGTGCTGCAGGCACAGCATCCTCTCCACCCCCACTCCCCAAGCTCACGGTGCTGCCAGACTCAGGCTGAGGGAGGCCAATCAGCCACATCAGCACAGTTCCCCTTTATCTGGGCTAATCCCCGGGCACTGGGGCTGATCTGCAGACTCAGCTCATCTTCCTCTCAAAGCAACAGTGACAAAAGAAAACGTGGGGACAAAAACTGCATTGTTGCGCCTGCCCCATCCAGCAAGGATAGTGCTTATCTCCCGTGGGGGCTGCTGGGCTGTAAGACCAGCTCCCACTTGCCTATGAGCATCCAGAGGTCCCAGCTGCCTCTGGAGGGTCCCCTTCCTCACCTGCTGTCTTGAGATTAGATGGAATAACGGCTTCTCGTGGGTTGTAGGAAGAAGAGCTGCCCTTTATAGCTCACCAGCATCAGTGTTTGCCCAGGTCAGGTGATTTCAACCATAACAATCTTATTGCTGCTTCCCTGCTGTCCCCTGCCTCCTTGTTGGAAAGCAGCCCAGATCTCCAATCTGTTTGCATTCAGTGTTCCTCCAGAAAAGACAGGAAGAACCTCTCCTACTTGGTCAATAAACCCCCTGCAATTAGCATTAATTACTAAGGCAAACACAGAGGTAACTTCGTGGCAGGAAGCAGCCAGGCACCAGGCAGGGATGCTCACAGCCCTGGCCACACCAGGGGCTGGCAGGGGTGAGACCCACAGGAGGCTGCCCTGGTCTCAGCTGCAGCATCCCTGTGGCAAGTGGGTACCAACTCACTGGCATTACCCACATCCTGGCCCAGGGGATGGCATGCAGCCAGGCCCCACGCCCTGCCCTGTACTGCCATGCGCCACCCTTGTTTGAACAGCCTGGGGATGGTTGGCAGCAGGATGCAGTACACAGGGATGTGGGAACAGCCCATGGCCAGAGTCTGCTGGGTGTCATCAGATAGTGGTGGGGGTGCCCGGCACCCACGCACGGTGGTGACGCAGGGCTTCGTCAGTCCACATCCCTCCAGGAGGAAGGGCAGGCCCCACGGCAACAGCCCCACTGCCCTGCCCCATGTTAGTACCCGCGGCCCTAGCCCTGCGGAAGCTGCTGCTGGTGTGGAGCCACAGAGGTGGTTGCTCCTACCCCACGGCCAGAGCCCTTTGGCACAGGGAGGGCACAGCCTTCACTCCTCACCCCAGAGTGTCCTCTCAGCACTGGTGGGACGTGGCTGAAGCTCATCTCTACGCTACTGCTTCAACCACACTGGTCTGGAGCATCGTTTTGCTGGCTCCAAACATAACAAAGCAGCTTTGAAAGCTCTTCCCACTGCCTGTCCTGGCGTTCCCTGCAAAGCTGCCAGCTCCTGCCCAACAGCTTGCTGCTACTAGCTACAGCCGATGCCCGGCTCTTCTTCCCCCAGCCTTCCCGAAGTCCCTTAGAGGCAGCCACAGGGAGCTACCCAGGAGGCAGCTACCAGCAAAGAACGCAGCACCGGAGCTGAGCCTCACTTCCCCCTACACAGAGGGCTTGTAGCTGGCTGAAGCTGCTAGTTCTGGCTGTCAGTGTCAAGCCATGTCCCCCAGGGATCTCCCACGGCTCCTTTATGGCAGCATTTACCAAAACTTGGCTGAGTGCTCCTATGCCCACAGGGAGCAGCTCCATGCCAGCGTACAGAGGCAGGTGTGGCATTAGCCCTCGGCAGGGAGAATCAGACCTGTCTCCTTTGCCTACACAGCTGGGACATACTGTTGCTGCACCCTGAGTTTTCTAAAACCTTGGTGAGCTTGCAAGGCACCCACCATGATCAAAGGGGTAAAGCTGTCTTGTGTCCTAACACAGCTGGTGATGGCTATCACTGCTCCTGGAAGAAACAACCTTCCAGAGGAGCCCAGCCACTCTAACAGAGAAACTTCAAGCACAGTAAACCCCCTCCAGAAGACAGGACTCCTCTCTCACTGTATGAAAAACCATGAAAATTCAATTAGGTTCATTTGCATGCAACACAAGTTTCAGCCTTAGCACCAGCAAACTTTACACAGCTGTGCCAGAGACACAACAGAGCTTGCTAAACTTTGGCACAGATGTGCAAACTGTGAGAGAACATGGATGAAAGCCTCCCAGAGGTTTGTACTTGCCAAGCTGGCTCTACTAGAAGATAAAAGAGCTGTGCTGTTTGAATATTAAACACTTACAATGCCCCCAGCAGCTTTATCCTGCAACCAGTCATAACTCAGCTACCAGCTCAATTTGAGTCTGCAGCAAGAGCTGGAAAGCAATGAGGTGAGCGCTGGCACAGGCCGAGGCTTCAGTGGCACCTTCCTGCTCAAAACAGGCATGCAGCCATCACCAATTTGTTCTGATTGTTCAAGTCAAACTTTTAAAGTCTGGAAATAATGCAGAAGAGCTGAGATTCCCTGTTAGAAGCTGGAGAATCACACATCTTCATGCAATAGCTGCCTGTCAAGCTGAAGCCAGGGAGACCCAGAATCCTCCTGCTATACCCAAACAAGGCTGCATTCAGCTCCCTGACACAGCTCCCTTGGACGGAGCTAAGGAATGGACTTTGTGCATTGCTGAGCCACAGCACAGAGCACCCCTGAACCCCAAAGGCTCTCTACTGACAACAAATGCTGAGATCCTAATGAGTGGTCCCTTACCAGGGGTCTGAACAGCTATCCAACACTGGGGATCTGTTTATAAACCTGAAGCTGTGCTGCAATAGCACAAAACCAGCAGCACACAGACACTGGGCACATAGTCTTTATTCTGGGGATAAAAATCGCTTATACATTTTGCAGCAACTATTTTCATAAAAGACTTTTATAAAAAATGTAAAAATAAGCAAATATTTTCCACTATTAATATAGGAAAATGCTGCTGTGTGAATGGTTACTCTACAACTTACAAGAAAAAATACCACCTTAAGGAGATATTATCTTTACAAGTAGTTAAAAAAAAGGCAGGCAGAGGGCCATCTTATTAACATGCCAGGCACAAAGCTGGTTTCATTCCACAGAAAGCACTCATCTTGTAAAAGGCAGCCACATATAGAAAAAGGCACTTGGTTATTTGGGGCCAACAAGGAAAAGCCCTTTGCTTCTTTAGCATGGATGTAGCAACACTTCATTATTTCAGTAAAACATGTACCTGAACAGACCTCCAGGAGCTTGTGGGCTCCTGCCCAGAGATCTGAGTCGGTTGCACCTAAACTTCACAGGACACATTGCAGCGAGTGTGCAGGGGAACACTGTGTGTGTCGTAAAAAGCAGTACCTTTAGAATTATGAACTTCAGGCCAGAACAGTGGCCCCGGGAACCAGCTCCTCCTGAGGTCCTGCCTTCATGTACCATTGAGTAGAACCGAAAGAAAAAGCTTTTACTCTTGGTTAGAATGGAGAGAAACACTGGAGAAAATACTGTACATGGTAGGATGCCGAATGGCCGCTGCTCAGAGGGGCGTGGACTTCTCTGTCTTTTGGCAGCAGCCGACAGTCCTGATCTCTTTGGAACACGTGTCTGCAGGGTTCTCCTGAAGAGGTAGGAGCGAACCATCCCCAGAAATGTTCCCTTGGGTTGCTGATGGGTTCAGAACCATACAGGGAAGCATTGCTCTTGCGGACAAAGCAGAAAGAATGGCTGTCAGTCTAAGGTCAGTGACAGCTGGCTTCCAGAACTCCAAAAGTATCAGGGGAGCTGCAGTACAATTGGCACTACTGTCCCACAATGTATGTGGGGAAATCCCACGTGTAGGGATTTCCTCAGCTGGGATATCCCTACACTGGCTGAGAGCAGAGGACAGCTCCAAAACTGTCAACCGAACTGCCCTAGACAGTGGTTTCTAAGCTATTCAGTCTGCCATTCAAGCCCAGCTTCTGGCTCCAGGCCGCTGCTGCTGGAAGGCTGCTTGGGAGCCAGAGCTGCAGCAAAAGGGACACTTTTCAAAGGGCTGGATGCTGTTCCTCCTGACACAGAAAGGCACACACTGCAGACACGTGATGATATCCTCAGCACCTCTAGATAACACCATAGAGGCAGCATATGGTATCTGGAGGACAGGACACAGCCATCCTGGGATGGAGAGGAGGGATTATTGTGCAAGAATACTGGGAGCATGCATTACCAAGTTTTGAAACACTCATGCTCATCCCAAGAGCTTTCAAAAAGGCCTGTATCAGTTGCAAGGCAGCTATTCTGGCAGAGGAGCCCACAAACATGGTCATGGACACATCTGGCACAACAGAGGCATGAGGGGGGTAGTACCAGAACAGTCAGGTGTGTCTCAGGTAAGACATACAACATAGGAGAGATGTGCCTATGGGCTGCATCGGGGGGAAGACCAGGTCAGATCAGCATTTTCAGAGCAGGGGTAAAAAACAAGTAGCTAAGAGAAGACTATACGTATATATAACCTAATAATACTTGGGGGTACAAGCAGTGAGAACACTAAGAGGTGTTAGTGGATCTGTACAAAACTCATGATGAGGAACGGGTGAAGCCTCATGACAGAAGGTGTCACTCAATCTGCAGGTGTTTTGGGAAGCCCAGCTCACTTGCTGAACAAAAGCAGCCAAGGGAAGGAGCAGGTCTAGGAATGTGGGTGCAGCTCTGAGCTGTCAAGGCAACTTGAACTCAAGGAGAACTAGTAGAAGGTGCTTCAGAGAGAGGTTATGTGGGTAACAAAAGGAGTAACAAAATAAGGATACAAGGCTGGGTTTGGCTAGATTTCTGGAGAAATGATCATGAGATGCATTAAGCTGAAGAGTTGTTTCCACAAATAAATGGTGGAACATATTTAAAAGCAGGCTGGAGAAACCACTGCAGACAGCACTTGCACCCGAGTTGCATGGGAGCTGTTTAGAAGTGACTCAGCTGGTCTTCTTCATCACCAGCCTCTACAGTTCTCTGTTTAGGATAAAAGCATATAAGCCTACAGCAACCACAGTCCCTCCAAGGAAAGAACAGTCGGGGCTCATTAAGACTCTTGGATAATAAAATGATTCTTCATTTTCATCCTGGAAGACCTTCATGAGTTCTGGAGTCCACTTTAATCAGGCTTCACCTTGGCCAGCCATCAGGCATACACCTGCATGTTGTTCCGCTGCTGCTCTGTCATGTGAGCGGCTGCAGGCCCGCGCTGGTTGTTACTGGGACTGGTTGCCACATCAGACCAGTCAGAGGCAGAGTGTGGGGAGGAGCTTGACCACTGGTCTGGAGATTCAGGTGATGGAGTCAGGTATGGGTGCTCTCCTTGTAAGTGCCGGTTGTGGCTAGGAGTCCGTTCTGTGGTTGAGGAGTAGCAGCTGTGCTGCGATGGAGGCGTGGGGTATTTCCCCATCGAGCTCTGGAACTGTTGGTAGGCTGGGAGGACTGTCTGAGCCACCTGCCCGTCCTGCTGAGGGATGGCAGCCATCGAGAATGAGGCACTGGGTAGCTGAGCCAAATCTGGTATCTGGTACATGGAGCTAAGAGGACCGGCCATGTTCTGAGCGCAGTTTGACTGGGTCTGCTGTGGCAGTGCTGGCTGGTTTACGCCACCCTTGGGAACCAGCTGGAAAGTCATGATAGGGGGCAGAGACTCTCTGGACACTCCCAGGTGCTTTGTATCTGCTTGAACCAAACCACTCTGCTGAGAAATGCTGGGGTGTGAATGCATCACCTGCGGCACCATGCCAAACATCTCGTTGTACTGGGACTCGTTCACCTCCATGCGATTCATCCACTCGGCGGAAACATTGGCTGGCCGAAGCCTGCCAAGCCCACTGTTGGGAGGGGTGGTTCTGTGCTGCGAAAGCAGTTGGCTGACTGAAGGGAGCATGGTGCCAGATCCACGTCCTAATGGCTGCATCTCATGAAGGTTGGAGAAGGACATTGTGTGTGCAGCCTGTACCGATGGAGCAGTCAGCAGTGAGCTGGGTGATGAGTGTAACACCCCTGGTGATGGCATCACAGGAGAGGATGTTGGTTCGGATGCAAAAGCATGGGGCGATTCTAGGGAATCAACTGGTGACAGGGTCACTGAGCTCTCTGAAAACTGCCCTTTGCTCTCACTGAGGGACTTCTTCCTTCTCCTCTTCGCATCTTTGGTGAGGTTCGTGGGCATGATGCCTTTGGCATTTGGTTTTCGTGATTTCTTGCTTAATGAAGCGTGCTTCAGATTGAGAAAGGACCTATTTGGGCCACAAATGACTGGGGAGAGGGCAGAGTTCAGCATGGCACCAGGGTGCCCAGAGGGGCTGTGTGCCACACTGTACTCATTGAGAAGCTGCACTATGTCATGGTGCATCCGGTCCTGGGCTACATCGCGGGGCAGGCGGTCCATGTGGTCCGTGATGTCTCGATTGGCAAAATGGTCCAGCAAGATTTTTGCTGCTTCGAAACTGCCTTCCCGAGCGGCAAGAAAAAGAGGTGTCTCTTCCTGAAAACAGAGAAAAAAACAGAGTACTTCTAAGACTCTCTTAATGGTGCAGCAACACCTGGAAGCACTGTTTAATGTAGTGCCACATTAATTGTCTCCAAGATCAACCCACTCTGCCAGACACCCACTGAAAAAGACAAATTACAGGAGATTATTTCATACATGGCAGTGGAGTACACAGGCTAAACTATCCTCCAGGAAGCGCACTGTCCTGCCACGGGTCCTTGGAGGGACTGTGAAACTGGTGCCCTTCTCCCACTTTCCCCTATGAAGGAAATGTACAAAGGACTATAACAGACCAGCAAAGAACTGTCACTTGTTGGTGGCTCCAAAACCTAATAAAATAAACAATAATCAAAAAAATCCATGCTTAGGCACAGGAAAGAAATCAAGGCTTAAGACAGAGGCAAAACTAATAGTGAAGGTACAGGAAGTCTGCACAGCAGAGTCTCTCAAACAGAGGGACTTCTCCCCTATATCCACCCTGCATTGTGATCCCTGGAAAAGTGACAGGGTGTGAGTGCTACTGTGCTGCAAAATCTGGCTCTCTGCCAACTGGTATCCCGCTGATGACAGCAACAGCCCCTCACCTTGGTGCTCTCACACACCACTGACTGGCTATTGTATTCCTTTTCCACAAGAAAAGCAGGGCAGTGTTGACGCCCAGGACTTGGCCAAACAAAGAAGAAAACTGCTCTCCTGTATCAGAAATCCTACAAGAGATGTGGCATTTGGGAAGTTCCAGTCACAGTCTGGGTTTGGAAGACCTGCGCTGAGCAGCCAGTTTTGAAAATTTGAACTGACCTCACTACCAACAGAAAAGACATGCCTTGACTTCGGAAGTACAGCCACACTGAGCACACCCAAACTGTACCTTGTTATCTTGCATGTCTCTGTTGGCCCCATTCTTCAGCAGCACCAGTGTTGCTTCCACGTTGTTGACAGCAGCAGCCCAGTGAAGAGCAGATTTACCTGCAGGGAAACCCAACAACTTCAGAAACAAACCAAGAAACTATTTTCTAAAGAACCAAGATGGACAGAGCACACCAAGTGGGCAAAAAAGCAACTTCAGTGGTGTTCACAGCACATGAACATGTCCTGAAGTCAGGTTTACTATTTGGAAACCACCACACCATGATATTGCCCTACATTACCAAGATGCAATGGGATTTTCAGCAATTGCTATGGGATATTTCATTTTTAAATAACGTATCCACAGAGTCATGTCCCTTGTCCAGAAAATCTCACCAAATCTAATCCCAGATTTCTTCTTCTGTTCTTCTAGGACTGTCTAATCAAGCCTGCCATCTAGTACTGCTGGAAGGACTTCTGCAGGAGAATCTAGAGTCTGATTTTGCCACCGAATTTATGAGCAGCCCACATACCAAGGGAGAAGAAGCCCAACCCTCGAACCCAGCCCAGTATGTCGTGTTCACATTACCATGGTCATCTACGGCGTTCACATCTGCCTGGCAATTAATTAGTTCAGCTACCATTCCTTCCACAGCCAGACGTGCAGCCAGGATTAATGGAGTCGTTCCATCATTCATCCGAGCATCCAAGTCTGTCACTCTGTTACGGATCAGGATCTGGACAACAGGGGAAGACAGATTTTTTTTTTTTCAATACCGCTACACACGACAACTGAGGAATTGGCAGGAATTCAAGGAAAACTTTATAGTGAAAAAGCAGCTTCAGCACTGAAATGCAAGGACCCAGATAACAGGGGACAGAGGCAAACAGACCAAATAAATACATGCCAGATGAGTCATGCATGCTGATGTAACTGAATGTAAAAGAGTTTTGCCTGGCCATCACACTGTGGAAGGCACGAGGCTGTGAGCATAGAGTGCAGCTTGGGTAGGTTCATACAATTACAAAGCACAGCTACTCTAAAAGGAGTCCTTCCGTTGTTGTACCTGGAAGACTCCCTGGGCATCAGCAGCTACTGCTGCATGCAGAGGAGTCCGTCCCATGTTGTCCCGTGCATTAGCATCTGCTCCAGCATCCAACAAACGTTTTGCAGCATCTGCTCTCGAGTAACGGGCTGCTAAGTGCAGTGCCATCTCCCCAGTGCGGTCTGTTTGAGCCTGCAGGTTGGCACCTTGATAGATCAAATCTGTTATTATATTTGCTGAGGAATCTTCTGCATCCTCATCATCCTCGCTGATATCGGAGCTGCCCACACGCAGGGATGCCAACATAAGTGGAGTACATCCATCTGCAACAGAAGAGAGAATATCACAGTGACCTGATAGTAACAGCAGCAGAAAGGAAACTCTCTCATAATCCTCTCCCCTTCAGCACCTTTAGCAACAGTAAATGCCTCCAGTCATTTTAACCCAGACTTAGTCTCTTACTTTAAAGGCCAACAGAGTTAGTGAGATGTTCTCATTCCAAGCAGAACTTGAGTACCTACTGCAACCCCAAATAGAACTTGGATACTTCTCAAATAAAATCATTATAAAACAAAAGTTTGCTGCCAAAGTGGAAAATTTCCTCAGAATATAAAGGCTAAACAAGGGCTATACAAATCAAAGCATTCAGGTGACCAAGTATAGCTGATGACATGGATAATTACACTCCTGGGGAAAAGAAAGAGCTGACAGAAAAAAATTATTGGACAACTAACCACCAACTACTGGCAGCATTTTGCATATAATAACCTGAAGTGAAATTCAGACAAAAGCCTTCCTGTCTGTTACACACCAAGGTCTTAATGAGAAGGACCCTTAAGTAGTGACCTTGAGTCAGTCATAGCTGTTTGAGCTCCGCCAGGAGGTTCAGGCTCAACATAAGGAAAAAATTCTTCACAGAAAGGGTTGTTAAGCACTGGAACGGTCTGCCCAGTGAGGTGGTTGACTCGCCTTCCCTGGAGGTGTTCAAGGTGTGGGTGGATGAGGTACTGGAGGGCATGGTTTTAGAGACTGGTGGGAATGGTTGGACTCAATGATCCGGTGGGTCTCTTGCAACCTGGTGATTCTATGATTCTATGAAAAACGCCTTCAGGATGACTGCCTGAACTAACCTCATCTTGCTTTTAGTAACATCCATGACCAGAGCCCTGAACAACCTGACCAAGCACACTCTGTACTTCCACGGAAGTACACGATGGAACAGGATGCAACTCAGTATGATTCACTGGTGCACCAGCAGCATCCTATACATACACAATGCCTTGTTTGCCATGCACTCCCTTCCACCACAACACAGATGGAGCGATTTATATCTGGGGCAAAGTCTCACACAGTTTTAGTGTTTTTCTAATAACAAAATAGAAAAAATACTTGTGGAGACTCTCCACAAGTCTCCAGTGATGGGCTCACACAGATGGAACACCCACGAAGGCTAAACTGACATTCATTCAGCCCAGGTCCTTGCATTGTCACCACGAGAAAGGCTCCTCCAAACCTCTACTTTAACTTGGCTTCCTTGGATGAACCTTTCCTTCCTTCTGCTGATCAAAGAGGGCAGCCTGGGAAGACTGGCTCCTCTGATGATTTTTGACCCTTGATGCAGTGCAATCAAGGTTTGAAAAACCAACATCTTCAGCAACTCATCAAATGCCAAGTGCTTTTGTTTCAGCAGACTTTACATGTTACAAGATATTCATTAGTTAAAACCAAAGACTTAAACTGCAGATACTAATGCTACAAGCAGGGGATCTTCACGAGCCCTACAGATAGCAGTTTCCCTGCCTGCTCAACTCTCAATGTATGCTGCCCCATCTGTACTGAAAATCATATGGCCTAATGGCAGAATTCAGATTCTGTGCAATTCTGAACAAAGTGATGATCTCCAATTAAAAGTCACATACGGAGGTCTAATAATGGGTCCTGACCAATTTCCCAGCTTCTCATCACTAAGCTTTCCTGAGTTTCTGTTTCAGGGTAGTCTCAGCAGCAGCAGCACCTCCTCCTAGTGGTTCCTGACCACAGGACAAGCAGGCTTCCACCCAGCTCTTTGCTCAGTATCTGCTGGATGGCGGCAAGGTGCTGACGTATGGGCCTGAATTCAGTTCCAAGATGGAGCCCTGTCTACAGACTTTCTTGCCTGCTGTCCAAGGCTATATACCTCCTTTTGTATGTCTCCCTCCCACACTGCTGGCTCCGATTCCACGTCCCAGATGAATACTTCTTAGTATTCAAGTCAGGTTGTGGCCTCCTCCATCCTGCCTCGACACAAAGAGCAGAGAGAGACAGCACAGAAAAGAGCTTTCCTTTTACCTAGCACCACAGCTCTGAGAAAACCACGTGCAGGAATAGTCTTGCTCCCTTAATCACTGCTTGGGTTGTCCTGGGTGGGTGCTGCCCAGTTGCTCTGCAGGGACACCATGAGAGTGGGCATTAAATCCTTGGTAAAAATAGTTGCCACTCTCCAAAAGATCTCTTGGGTATGTGCAGCTCTTTCCAGAGCTTTGTAAGTTGGCCACACAAAGGTAGTTTTATGATGCTAGCAAAAAAGTACATCCAGCTAGACTGTCACAATTAAGTGCTTGATGGACTACTAGAAAAAAAGCCGAGGACACAATGTCTTTTTTCCTCCTTCCAGTTTGTTCTCTGAAATAGCTGGAAAAGAACTTAAAAGGATCCAGCTGGAGGCGGACATGCAGCACAGAAAATTCCGGTCTGAACCACTGAATTTTTAGTAACTGAAAAAGAGGGGCATATAATAGGGATAGTTAATCTGTTTTAATTATAGGTGGTAGTGCCAGTTATGCCTATGATTGCATGACCCTGGTTACACACTCACAATAGCTCCAATGAAAAGAATGTGCTCACTACTCTGGGGGATGCACAGAAAGAACAGCATGGGGAGACAAAGGTGACAGCAGCGTTCCATTAAAAAATCTTCTGTTTGCTGCCTTTCAAGATGACAGTCCCTGAGTAAATGTAAAACTTGGAGCAAGATGGTAAGGCCAGAAGTTTAAATAAAACTGAAGGACTCACAGAGGCAATAACATACTGAGAAGTGAGATGCAGAGAACCCACTGGCAACGTCTCTAGAAAGTATTTCCGTAGGTGGCTGGACCTCTTAAATCCCCCTAAATCTGAAAGACCTCAGAAGGTGCTGGATTGAGAGAGGGAACAGCCCCTTGATACACCAAGGCATTCTGGCTGGCCTCTCCCCTCCTCTACTGTTCTACCTGCCACCTGGACCTGTAGCCAGGATGTGCCTTGCCCAGCTTCAGCTGGCGCCAGCCCAGGCACCTGCACCCAAGTCAGCCAGCCTCATACCCCTTGTAATTAGGGGCAGTGAAGCATCACCAGTGTGATCCACTTACTTTCAGGAGACCTCTGCCTGAGACAGAGATGAACTATCTCTCAGGGGTGCCTGTTTCCTCCCTCTGCTTGCAAAGAAAGAAGAAGGTGGCCAGGGCAGATGAACAGGTAATCCTATCCCTCCTTGCTAGCCCATTACTTCCAACGCTTCTCAAATCTTTTTAAACAGTTTCTTCCCCCAACAGTAACTCAGTTGTTTGCTCAATGTCACAGAGGGGGACAGCTTACAGCAGCCTGCTGCAAGCTTCAGAGTCGCACCTGAATGGCAGGAAAGCAGCTCACAGTTCAGTATTATTCCATTGCCATTGTTTGGCAAAACTTTGAATGAACATGAAAATAAGCAGCCTGACATTTAAGAACATTACCCCACCAAAGAACTAGAAGCTTCAACAGAAGAAAAAGCTTAAATTTGGCAGCAACTGATGATTTATGTTCTCGCACTTGTTACACAGAAATCCCCCCTTTCCCATGCTTTGCATTTAGCCAAGCTAATGGGTCAGTGAGCAGAAAATAGAAAGCAACTGAAAGAATGGATCCAGCCATCATTAAATTGTATGGAAATATTCCCCAAAAATCCAATTAAAAGCCATTGTAGCAAAATCATCATCAGAATCACCTCTCCCTGTATGAACACGCTTGCAGCTCTTTGCAACTAGGGTAAAGTTGTTGGTCAGCTCTCCTCTCAGAACACAGGAATGAGTTATTACCAGGTGGCCTGCCGAGACCCTTACCAGGTTACACAGCCTTAGTGCTATGTTAACAAAAAGCAGCAGAGCATTCTTACTGCATCAAGTCATCTGAGACTGAAAAAGAGCAAGCCTCCGTGTGTGGTAAAGAAGTCACCCTAAAAGCTCACAGCTGGTGTTAGGAATTCAATGAGCTGACCACTGTAAGACAAGGCTATAAATCATCAAATAATAAAATTATGAACAAGTATGATACAGTACTGCTCTGTTCCAGTACAGACATCTCACACACCGCTAGTCAGCATCCACTGTCTGCCAGAGGCCATTCTGGAATAGGCCATCCTTTCTTCCACCCCAGGTAGCAGACATTTTGGGTATAAACCTGGCAAAATTTGTCCTTAAAGCCTGGCGTAAATCTCTGCAGTGATCCAGCTGCAGAAGCTGGGAGGGTATTTCCAGCACAACCATGCCTTCCCAATTTCTGCCACAAGAGCAGTTTGACAATATCTTTTAGCCACACATTTTCTAAATGAGCTCCTACAGCTGTAATCTCTACAGGTGCTTGCCAAGTGAACTCTCTCCTGGTCATATGATAGTCCATGTGCTACAGACCATGATCCAACCTCTCCAACTTTTTTCCTGGAGAGCACACGACCACCTTCCACGAGTACCATAAAATTTCTGCTGGTGTCCCTGAACATTTAATAGAATTTTCAGACATTAGGAGTCCCAGCCACTAGAGACCGGGACAGGCAGTGTGGAGAATGCACGGACACAGAATACTGACCTGGCCCTCTAACATTGACATCCAGAACATCCACTTCTTGATCTGCTTGAGGTGGTGTAAGGGCTAGTGATGTGCTCCCACAGACATCTGCTGCCTCCAAGTGCTGCTGTGTCCACTGGCGCTGATCGATCTGCTCATCACCTTCCGGGAGCAAGGCTTGATCTTCAGCCTAAGCACAGGACATAAGCAGTTGCTTCAAAATACTCACTGAGTGGCCAAAGACAATGAAAGTTTTTGTGGTTATCTTAATTTTGTTGCGTTTTCTTTGCTTGTTTGAGGATCTGTGTGTTGGGGTTTGGGGTTTGTGCTAGTTTTTTTAGGCTAATGACAGTCTCCATTTACCTCTACTTGGCATCCTCAGCTTTCACACTCCCATCATATGCTATCAGGCCTGAAACACAAGACATGACCCTACCACTAACCTTCTCTTCTCAGTGTGGCCTCAGCAGGGAGAGAACACTGGAGCAGAAGTGACCTGGTTTCTCTACTGGTCTACGGTGGCAGTGTTAACCTGAGGATATGCTCCTCAAACATCATTAGTTATATACTACAAATCCCTATGCAAAGGGAGGTTTAGAGCTAGAGGCTCACTCTAGAATGTAGCTGTTTTCCTCACCAGCATTTTCAGTTTCAGGCAATATTCAAATCTTACCTTTGCTCTCTTTGGCTGAGGTCCACCATCAGCTGCTGCCCAGTGTTCAGCTGGTCCAGAATCGGCCAGGTTACCCTCTGGTATCTGAACTGACAGATTCCTATCAAACAAGGAGAGCACATCACTTTCCAGTCTGAGCAGGGGCTGCTGCTGCTGCCACTTACACCAGCGTGCAGAGGTGGGATGCTTGCAAACAGCGATGAGGAGATTATAAATCTCAGGCAGCCAACAGCAGCATTACATGTCAACTAGGTTAATTCAGTGGAAAGCCAAAACTGTACAAATGGGATTCTTCTTTTGAAACTTGCCATTATTTCTGAGTCATGTCTTTAACATATCGAGCTGGATGTGTTCATTGTCAACTATCAACCTAAAAATGTCTCACCTATTCCAGGAGGAAATTACACAAATTTTATCCAACTGCTGAACTAAAAGTATCAGAAAACCAGGAAATCAGATTCCTTACTAGCAGTTTAAAAAGTATATTTAATTCATGTTCTTCTGTCCAAAACAGATGTATTAGATTTTAGAGAAGCTGCCTAAGAATTTCTAGCTGAAAAGGTAGCTTTCTCTAGGAGGTAAGTGCCTTTTAGTAAAAATTTATATAACACATACTCAAAATCTTCTAATACACTACCCAAATACAATGTGAACCTAAATGTGAACTTACTTGAGTCCAACAGCATCTTCCCCAACTGGCTCTCTGCGCTTATGATTACTAGGATCCCTGCGTAGAATAAAGCCCTCTGGGAGCCACAGTGAGCCATGTTTGCGCTTACGCTTTGCCATCATCACACCCAAGAGAAGGATTAAGAGGATGATCAAAGCTGCCACAGCAAGTAGGTAAAGCATCTGGGTCTTCGGTGGTACCAAAGGTTCACCTAAAAATTCCAGTTAAAATACAATGAGATTAATGAAGCGGAGACAACGATCTTCCATCTACTCACTTCCTTTTCTCATTCAGTCTTCCCCACAGACTGCATATTATGTCTAACTGTGATGCATTTAGATGCCTGAGGAAGTTCAGGCTCTGCTGCAACTGCTGTAAGAACACATCTTTCTGCCTTCCCTTAGTCTTGTTTCTCAAAATAATTTTTGGAGTATATGACTGCTGAACTGAAGTTCCTTCTCCTTCCTCAAGAGTCCTGCTGGCTAAAGGCAGCCATCCTGAAACAGTGCAGAGCGCAGTGACCTACAGAAAGACATGAGCATGACCCAAGTAGGAATAATGACGTTACCCACATAGCATGAGTTTGCAGCTGAGCCTCAGACTGAGGGAGAGGGGAGCAGAAATCAAATGCATTACACATTGCCAGAGCAGAAAACATCCAGTAGATCGAGGAATGTCCCCCCCAGCCTTCTCTCTAATGGCACGTATTCACTGAATTCATGGTTTGGAGCACATTAATGGTTTTTAGGGTAGACAAGATCATTGCAGTGTGTGGCACACTGCTACAGCACACGAGATTACTGTTTCTACCTGTGGTAAAATGACTACGCTCCAAACTGAAATGCTTTGCCTTACTAACCCAAATGTCTCCTTGGAACAGAAACCCAGAAACCATACTGAACAGGAAGAAATATTAAAATGATGATCAGTAATCTGAGCATGAATTTTGCAAGCTCGAGTTTGCTGACTGCCTTCCTCCATGAGCAATTACTTACTTTGGACAGACACAAATGGGTAGGGCAACATGCCCTTGATGGCCTGAGCAGCTAAGAGAGCCGCAGCAGCTTCTGTGTTCTGAAAACATTGCTCCGAATCCTCAGCACACTGACGGTTGTCAATCTCCAGGAACACCCTGGTGCTGCAAGGCACGGAAGTCAGTAACAGAAACTTTTACCAAAGCACTATGTTAAACTGCAGCCTTTTAAGTTAATCTTCCCACCCAGTACTGTATTTGGCAGCTGCAATAGCTTTACATTTCTCCATGAAAAACAGACTACAGTTCTAGAAGGTCCAGAATGCCCCAGGCCCCTACAAATAAGAGCTAGCAGCATAACAAGGCCACAGGAAGAAAGGCATCCACTCACCCAATGACCTCTTGCTCTAGTTCTCTGGGTTTGCGAATGGCCACAAGTGAACGTCGACTCCGTGCTGCGGATTTCTCCCCATAATATGGAAACACCATGGGGTTTCCCTGCGAGTCCAGTTTGATTCTCAGATTGGTGTGCAGAAGAGTTCCCAAAGTGCGCAAGAAGCCTCGAACATCACCCAACAGCTCGTCAGGGGGCATCAAGACCACAATGATTAGGGTCCCTTCTGCCAGCTTCTCAGCTTTGTCCCCAGCACAGTCCAGACCATCCCAACCACACTCTTCACTGTTACAGCCCTGGTCACAGCGACCATCTGCATAGTGATCTGCACAGTACTTGTCATACCTGCAACAGTGAAAGGGTTACAGGCAGCACACAGGACACATACATTCGGTACAGTACACCTGCAGTCTAGGGGCCAAGGTCTTACACTCCTCAATCATTTACGGTAAAGTAACAGTCATAACCAGAATTTAAGGAGAAGAAAGATAAGCCCAGGACAAGCTTGCAAACTGGCAATGTGGAAGCAGGAAACTGAAAGCCCCAAGAAAATATGGTTCAATTCTAGTACCAGTGGAAGAGAACTGCTTATTCTGTTTACTAAGATAAAGCTGTAACACCTCCTGCCTCACAACAGAGAACCACCACTGCAAAGCTGTAGCATTTATCACAAATAACTGAAGAAAAGTTGTGACAGACAAGCTGGAAAAACATTCAGAGGTAGTCAATACAGCTGAAGTAAAAACACAGCATTGGTGTATGGAGTGAAATTCAGGATAGGAGGCAGTACTATTAAAATCCAGCAGGTGAAATGCCTGCTATTTACATTTCCATAGAAAGCAGGGCAGATGCATCAAGCAGGCTAAGACATTTACCACCGCCTAGGCTATCAACTTAGTTCATAGCACGCAAATCCCAGAACTTTCCAGAACCAGATGAAAAGTACACAAAGCAGAAGAAACTCCTTGATGCCAGAGCAAGCAACAGAAACAACAGAAGAGATGGGAGCAGTAGGCATGAAGTGTATCAACTACTGAAAGCACTAGCAGGAGACACATTAGTGACACAGAGAAACCGTTCTCAGGATCAAGTCTTACTTGCATGTTCTGCCATTCTGCTGACATTCGAAGTTGTCAAATAGGCACTCGGGTGTGTTGCAGAAGTCATCACACAGTCCATTGAAAAGCATCCAGCAGCGCAATGAAGAGGAGCAGTTGGCCCAAGGATCTTCCATCGTCAGGGAGCAATCGCCTCCATCCCACTGGCAGGCATGAGTGTTGCAGTCTTCATCACAATAGCCATCTTTTGCTTTTTCCACACACTGGGAATCCAAACATCCCTGGGGCTCCGGGCTGAAAGTTACGGGCTGTTCACACTGGATGCCTTGGGTGTGAGCAGGGCACTGACAGTAATAGTAAGGAGGGTGAGAATGAGGGTGGCAGCTCCCACCGTTCTGGCAGGGAGCACCAGCACAGCCTGTGCGTGTCTGGCATTCCTCTCCTGCAGACAGCTTGGGGCAATAGCACCGAGGACCAGAAGACGTCTGGATACACTGCTCCCCCTTCTTGCATTTCACTTGTCCACAAGAACTGTGGCTACTGAACTCACATTTTGCTCCAGAATAACCCTACAGGGGAAAAAAAAAAGGCAAAACAACCAGGCTTACCACTTATCCTTCAGTGCTTTGAGGGCTGGAGGCAAGGCATCACGTACAAACCCTTTCTTCCCCATAATTCCTCTAGTCTCATTGCAGGAACTGTGATTTTCTGGATCTAGCCTCAGGGATAAACTTGGAACTTAAGGTTCCATAAAATTTTGAAATGGATTTAGAAGAGCCATGAAGAAGGGGAATCGTGCAGTAAGCACAGAGAACAGGGGATAGCAAAACACTTGTTAAAATGTAATGCTTCATTTAAGGCAGAAAAGCCAGCTATCCTGCCTCAACAGCAGAATTGTCTGGGGTAAAAACAAGCAGCACCATTCTCCTAGAGAACCTGGAAGTGCTGGGTTTCCCAGCTAAGTAGATAAACTAAAGGATTTGGGTAAAGACAATCCAAGGACATAGCTTCGCAAGCACTACAGAAAAGATAACTTTCACCTAGAGTGGATCAGTGAAATTAATGAGAGTGTAGCCAGAGAACTCCACATCTGAGGCAGGTGATTAAATTTCAGGATACAGTGCTTACCGGAGGACACTGGCAGATGAACCCATCTGGCATATTGCTGGCAACAGCACAGGTACCTCCATTCTGACAGGGCTTCTGAGGACACACATCTATTACGCTCTCACAGTGACGACCTGAGATGTGGACACATGGGGAGATGAGAGCAGAAAATGTGCGTGTGAGCACATTAAAAAGCCACCATAAAGCAAAACACTCCAATGAAGATCCAACCACCCAAACACTCCAGTGAGACCTTGCCCTCAGAACAGAAAGGGCAAACCTCTCTAGACAACACATGCTCTCAAGTAGCTGCCTAAGTAGCGCTAGCGCAATGCACAACTCCAACATCCAGAAGGGGTATTGGGAGAGAGTTCTACTTGTCTCCTTCCTCCATATGTGCAACCCAGCACGAAGATAGAATTTGCCCCTGTCACATCACCTCCAGGTCACTCCCACCCCAGAGGTTGAAGGTCCTGTACCACATGAATTTGGGGGTTCCCATCACTTGTTTACTTTTTGGGAGATGGTCATTAAGTCCAAGGGCAAATCACACTCTATGAGCAAACAAGCTTCAGGATCAGATGCTACATGAGTGAACAGGACAAGCAACGGGAGACTCCTCAACTGACCAGCTAGACGGAGAGGTCTGACTGCAATGAGTAGCATTTGTAGCAGCTCCCAGAGTCAAGCTCTAACACCAAACTTTAAAAAGATGAGGATATGACATAGACCCCCTAAGAAAACATTAATAGAAAGCTCCACACATGTACAGCCAAGCCTGACTGCTCACAGACAGGGCAGAATGGTCCGCAGAGTTCTGGCATCCTCTTGGTCACAAACCACAGCAAAGCCAAACCCATTGCCTTCCAGGCAGAAGGGTCAATGTGGAATGTGCAGAAGACAAACAGCTAGAGGAAGAAGCATGCTCCCCATCTGTGCCTAACATTTCCAGACAGATTTCATGTCTGAGACACAGCATCTCTCCCTGCTCCTTCTAGAGCACAGCAGGTATGCACCCCCCACACCTCAAGTTTCAGCCACCCTTTCTTGAGAGCCAGAAGCGACACAACGCATAAATCATAAAAGCAAGCTTAACAGATACGGTTAAATTTAAACCTATCTGATGACCTGCACCAGTGTCCCACTAGATAGCCTGGCTCCACTTCCCTTCTATGTCGTTCCTGTAGGAATTTCTTTTGTCAGTCTAGGTAATGCATTCAGAAACTACTACATGAACTCTTCAGATACAGGTCTTTGATTTCTTTGCATCTGACAGCCACAAATTTAACAGAAAATTACAGCATATTTAAACTCTGAAGAGAAAAAGAGTAAAAACTACTGGTAAAGCATGCAGAGAACATAACTAACAAGCAGGGAAGTTGAAAGGTTTTCTTGGAGAAAAACTAAACATATAAGAAGTTAAACTGACATGGAAACTGGAAAGCTGAAAGTTAAAACACATCTGGAGACTATTAGCCCAAACTTACACCCAGTGGGAGGCAGAAAGTAGAACAAAAGACATACTAACAAAGAAGAGATCTAGAGAGACAGATAGACAGAGTGCACAGAGTGAAATTCTTGCAAAATTGTAATTCAAGGTTGGATTGTGGAAAGACCACAGCACTAAGCTAGGAGTATACGGTCTGTCAATACAGAGAATATTCCATCCCGACCATATCACTAATGTAAGGAAGAAAGGGAGCAAGGAGCAGAGGCAGGCCAAAAGCTAATAATGGATACCACGACACTGACTTAGAGAGAACATCCATATGCTGCTTTGCAAAAGGGAAAGCCATGGAGAAGATGACATGTGAACAGTTACGTTTCCAATACTGGAAATGCGAAATTATGGAGAAAGAAGTACCACAGGAAAATAATCTGGGCAGCCAAGTGTCTCAGGAGATTGCTTTGTCTGAGACAGTTCTGGAAGACGAATTTCTAAGAAGGTTTAAAAACTGAGACATCGTGTAGGGAAATAATCAGATCCTGTAAGGGGAAGTGACTACATAATGTGACTGTCAGAAAAGGAAAGAATGATGATTTTATAAGATATCACTCTGAAATTGGAAGCATGTTTATCATTGACTACTCACCAGTAAAAGCATTACGACAGATGCATTTGTAATCATTTATGAGCTGAACACAGTCGAGACTTCCACGAGGGTTACAAGGACTAGAGAGGCATTCATTGATATCTCCCTCACAATGCTCGCCTGCAAAGCCTGGGGGACAAAGACAGCTGTAGCCCCCAATCTGGTCAATGCAATGCCCTCCGTTAAAGCAGCGGGGAGCTCCTGAGTCTGAAACACAGTCATCAACGTTCTCCTCACAGAAACGGCCTGTCAAGACAGTAAAAAGTAACAATTACAGGATATGGCGTCACGGCCTCATTTCCTACAGTGCTCATCAAGTTTTAAGACCATGTCTCACAGCCCCAGATGCAAACAGGTAACCATCCCAGCTTAATGCAATCCATACCCTGTGCAGACAGAATCAGGCCCTGGGAGCCCACGGTTCAGAGTTAGGCTGTTCACAGTGGTAGGTCATACTGGCATTCAGCAGCTTTCATGTTTGGCTTAAATTAAGGGCATAATAAGAAACACAAACCCAAACGCAAACCAAAAATGATGCACTCAATTTGAGCCCTTCCTTTGACATGATGGTAACCCTGAAACTTTGCAAAAAGTGTTTGTAGCAACATCGTCAAAGTGTGCAGTCCTGACTATTTTTAAAGACAGAAGTTGTGGCCATCAAGTTAGACATAACAGGGAAGCAAAAGGTTGGGTTTCAAGATACACGACATTAAACAGACTGTGGAATCATACTTAGTGAAAAACACCATTATGTAACTGCAGCCTTTTCTTTTTATTTATAAAAGAGATTTCAATAAAAGAGCTAAAATTTGCTGAAATAGTTTCGGCCAGCCTAGAGGCACTGAACTTCTTTCCACAAAAGACTCCAGAACAGAGGACAAGGCAGGGCCCAAAATCTAAACAAGTAAAGGACAAAGGACATTGGAAATTATGCAGGAACTAAGAGAGTTTTCCATATATTTCATAGTATCTTAGCAAAAAAAAAAAACCCAAACTTTTGGATATGCTATATCAAACCAGGTAAGGCTGGAAAAGACCTTATGTCCATCCCCACTGCCAAAGACAGATCATACATTTCCAAAGAACCTTGTCATGACCTATTTCTTTAAAAGACAAAAAGAAAAGAAATCCCCAAACCAGCAGCATTTTTTTTAAAGAGAAAATACGTTTCTCAAGCAGCTCAGGACACTTTGGAAACATTCTTCTAAGAAAATAATGCATTCCCTTCAGATTGTGCATCAAGAAACCAGTAGTCAGAAAGGAAAATACCCTCTTGTAACATTAATTTAATTACTAAGCTTCATACCCCGAGTTCCTGGTGGACAGGAGCATTTGAAATGATTGATGAGGTCTATACATGTTCCTCCATTCTGGCAGGGTTGAAACTGGCACTCATCCACTTCATATTCGCAGTTGACACCCTGGTATCCAGGCACGCACTGCCAGTATAAAAATGTGTGAATTATGTGGTAACAGATACATTAGCAAACATCTGAGAAAGGACAACACAGACAAAAAGAATCCTCAGTAGGACAGATTATCACTGTCCTTCTAGCTCTGCAACTGCAAGTGATTACAAGGGCTGCACAGCCAGCCAGCTTAAGCACACAACTTGACCATGCTGACTACTTAACAGCACACTACCTGACTGAATTTGAATCGCTTTACTCCAGCAAAATACAGTGATCAAATCCTGACACCCTTTCGCACTGAGATGAGCTTAGCAGTTTTGATTTCGTGTTTATACAAATACCCTTTCCCTTTAGGGTGAAAGCATCCAAGGTGTTCTGCCCTTCTGAAAACCTTAGAAAGGTTGATATACCATAATCTCATGGTTCATCCACTCTCTGCACCAGCTGTAAGCAACGGAAAACAGTGTAAAGCATCTCCCAGCCTGAGAGGCACGGGATACTTTGTCCATCCAATAGGGAGAATACAGCATTCCTTTAATGCATTCTACATCTATTTTAATATCAACTACACCTCAGGCAAAAAATCTTTCAAGATATGAATCCCATCCCTACAGAGACAAAGAGGTCAAACACCCATCAACCACACTACCCTACACTCACACCTCTAATTTAGTTTTAAAAGCATCCCAAAGACCACTGCTTCGGTTGCAACTCAATTATAAAGTCTTTCCAGGTGCAGGTTGTTTTTATCCCCTCCCTCTTTGAAGCTATTCTACTACTTGCATGTGTTACTGATTTCTTTTGATTCTTTTGCATCACAGTGCTCTACTACTTCCTACTAAACTTCTGTGCATTACCTTGCACTGGTATCCACCCAGGTGATCCCGGCAGGTAGCGCCATTCTGGCAGGGGCTGGAGTCGCACTCATCCAGCTGCACTTCACAGTAACTGCCAGTGTAACCCACCTGGCACTGGCAGTGGTGTGTATTTCCAACACTGAAGCAATGACCAGAGTGTTGGCACAACTGGTCCACTGTAACTCCTGAAATAAAGTTAAATCAAGTGAGCAAATACATAAAACATCCTTGCCAGGAGTGCTGCCAGCTCAGCCAGGAATGTATATGGCTAGACTCAATTAACTGAAAACTTGAGACTGAAAAATTGATGAGTTACTCTTCAATTACAGTGAGTCAGACCCAAAACGGGCTTTCGAATAAAGTCAATGCTCTGTCCCCTTGAAGCATCAGCATCAACACTGGCATGAATTATTTGCATTGCTGTATTATTTTCCCAGTGGTTGGTGAATACGTATCTCCAAAGTGATATTGCTGCATTACGAAGGTCTAACATTTGTACCTAGAAAGGCTGCAAAAGATACTGGAGCTTAACACCCTGCTTGAAGCTTCAACAGTGAACCTGTTTGTCTGGATTTCCTTGACTGAAAATGGCATGTCACTGTCCACCAGTCTGGCCTACAAGCCACCTTCCAAGAAGAAAATAACTTGATAACTACTTATTTTACATGTAATCTAAAGGAGGCCATGGCATTACCTATATAGCTAAATAGTGCACTGGTAGACAGTATTATTCTTAGAAATACTCACAAAGATCATGAGTTACAAGATGCCATTCTAGCAGAAATGCATAGCCAAGGCATTTTCTGAAAAGTCAGTCTACCTAAAACAGTATTACTGAAACTCTGAGATTTCATAAAACATTCCATTCTGCTATTTACCCCTTTGTGAAGCTGCCACTTGACACGAGACATTGGGCACATCGCAGTAAGCCCCAGTCCAGCCGGATGGGCAGACACATCGAGTCTGGGCTCCACTCTGGATACACGTGCCTTTATTCTTACAGGGAGACTTGCTGCACAGATCCATAAGAGTCTGGAGAGAAAAAAAACTCAACATGATATATGGTAAACGCTGTAAGAAACAATGCAACTGTACAAGTTCAAGAAGCACAGAATACAAGCTCTGCAAAACTGGCTACATGAGGTACTGGAAAGAAATAAACAGTATTTTCCAAGTCTAAGCTTTCACTAACAACCTGAATAGTGTACTTTCCTAGGCATGTGAGCATGTCCAAAGAAGAAAACCCCAGATGGCAGCATCATTTCAAGAGTGAGCTAATCCTCAGACCATGCTATGCAGAGGGTTCTTTGGCTGGCTGAGTCTGAGGTAATTTAGTTTTATCTCAGGCTAGGCTTCTAGTTCCACAGTTGTGGAAGGCTTCCAGCTATCAACAGTAACAGCTGCCCTTTACTTTTCCCAAACTTCCTTCAACTCCAGTATTTTTTAGGATGATCAGATATGTTGTTCTGCATTTTGAACTTTGCTTTTCTTTTGTCATTAGCTCACCATACCTTCTTTTGGCTCCATTTGCCCCAGTATAGTCCCCCTCCAAGTTCTTCTGTCCTCTGAGATTCAATAGAAACCCCACAACTGAACAGAAGATGGGCCAAAGTATACTGCTTTTCTTGATTACTTACATAAAAAGGTTTCAAAACAAAGAAACTAAACCTCAGTTAATCATCATATGAAAGTGGAATGAAGACCCAAAATAACTGTCTGATCTAATATAAACCAGCCACTAACCATCATTTCCTTTTTAAGGAAACCCTTTTCCTTCAGTCGTCAAAGTAACAGAGCTATTTGATTGATTTCAATCTGACTTGAGGGAAGGATGACGTTTTTAAAGCAAGTAGTAAATTTTGGCTGTAAAATGCAATTTCAGTTGCAGAAAGTTCTGCTTTTCAGATGCAAACTGTCTCCTCACAAGGTTTAAAGTAGGAAAACTTGTGCTTTCACAAGCAACCAAAAAGAAACTTAGAATTTAGTTTTATCACATGTAGTTGAGCATGAAGAAAAACACCAAGCCTCTTGCTTCTGCATTTGTAATGAGTAGCTGACTGTTCTACATGCAAATTCTGTAACTTATGAATCATCGTCTGATTTTGTTCTGCTTATTTAGTTTTGATAATTAGGTCAAGCCAGTTTACCTCTAAGACAAGAACTAAGACTTGCCAAAACAGCTTTGAATAGTACTTAAAAATTTAAGAGGCTCTGATTCCTTGTATAAAATGGGCAATACACCACAACTGAGTCCTCTGAACATAAAGCAGGCTTTCTGAGAATCCACATCATCTAATTTGGGGGCAGGCACATTCATCTTTTTCTCAAGTGAAAACAAAGCAAACATAACAGAAGAGGAACTACTGAATTTCTCTGCACTTTATGATCACTCTCAAAGCTAATTCTCCCAGTGAGGTTTAAGCAGTGTGCCCAGAATGCTTAATGAGGGTGGCAGAGGGGCTGCTTTTTCAGGTCACTTCATTACTTTGCATTCACTTCCTCCATCAGCAACACTTAGAAGCACATCTGACAACCTAATGTCTAGCAACACACTTCAGAAAAATCACCTTCCCCACTGCTACTAAAATGCTTCTTCTAACACTAGCTACTTTCCAAAGACAGACTGGCACAGAAGATGGCTGCAAAATCTGTACAGAGTTGTGCTTTCCAGCAGTTTAAAAAAATCCAGATTTTTTTTAAAAAAAAAAAAACAGCAGCACTCAGGCTTATGAAGGAAGCCAGTACAGTGCTTCAAAGCTAGAAAGAGTCTCAAACCATTCCTGTTGTTTCGATAAGCACAGAATTAAAAAAACTCTGATCTGAAAAATCAAATCAGCATTCTCCTTCCCCTGTGATATGCCACGCTTAAAGTTTTTAATGGGTACTAGTCAGTCATTTACAGTATGGGATTGCAGCTCCCACGCTCAGTTGTGAAGAACTGTAAATTGCCTGAACTCCAGTCTGTAAGGTCCAAGCTTTTTACTGAGGTTGTGAACAGGACAATCACATCAGTTACTACCCTAAAACATTTTCTGGCTTCTTCTGGGGGAAAAAAAAAATCTACAATCAATCTGGAATAACTATATCTCCCTGCATAAAACAGAACAGTTAAACCAAGGCCCTGCTAATCAAAGAATGGTTTGAGTTGGAATTAGATGATCTTTAAGGTCCCTTACAACCTCCCTGCAATGGGCAGGGACACCTCCAACCAGACCATGCTGCTTAAGGCCCATCCAATATGGCCTTGAATACTTGCTGGGAGGAAGCATCCACAACTTCCCTGGGCAACCTGTGCCAGTGCCTCGCCACGCTCACTATGAATAACTTCCACTTTATATCTAGTCTGTATCTCCCTCTCTCCGATTTATAGCCATTCCCACCAGTCTTATCACTACAGGCCTTTTTACAAAGTCCCTCCCTAGCTTTCGTGTAGCCCCTTCAGGTACTGGATGGCTGTGATAAGGTCTCCTTGGAGCCTTCTCTTCTCCAGGCTCAACAACCCCAACTCTCAGCCTCTCCTCATATGGGAGGTATAGGTAATCACACCGATATTCTGCTATTCAAACTGCTTGGCTTTAGTCTTGTGGGGGCATGTGGAGAGTGTGTGGGGTGGGAGTGTGTGTTCAGCGGTGTTTCATTTAATATAGGAGTCAGCCTTCAGTCAGGATAATTTTATGCTTCAGATAAGATGTAGGCATTTTCAAAGCTAACAGCTGTTTCTCGTTTAAGAAAACTAATCTAGAAAGTTCCAGTGACACTTGTCCTCATAAATAACAAGATTTTCCTCCTCCTTGCAAACAGACAGTTTCTGTTTCCAGAGTTTTGAACCAGGGCACTCGCTGTGTTAGACAGAAGCACTGGACTCATTTTTCCCAGTGATAAGGTGCCAAACCCCTCCTTACCAGAACCAAAGGAACAAGAGCTCTGCCACAAGTGGTACCTCACACCTAACTTGATCACCTCTGCTGCTGGACAGTTCAAACAGCAGCACTCTGGGCAAAACGAGCAAGAAACAGGTACCCACCTGGCAGTTCTTCCCAGTGTAACCCAAAGGACAGATACATCGGTATGTGCCTAGGCTGTCTATGCAAGAGCCTTTGTTCAAGCAAGGATGTGAATCGCACTCATGAATTTCTATGAGGCAGAAGGGTCCTGTAAACCCCGTCGTACACTGGCAAGTAAAAGAATTGATCCCATCCACACAAGTGCCTCCATTGAAACAGGAGCTGCAAGAGAATGAGAACAAAGGCAAGCTGAGGCAAAATGCAATTATCTCACAGCCAAAACAGCATGTAAACATTAATGAAACAAGAGAGAGAAACAGATTTACAAAGTACTCTGACCACTAGTAAAATCCTGCTAAAGCATAAATCAGGCAACAGCAATTCAAGGGGACTCCAGGTCACCCTTCAGCTTGCTGCTTTTTACCTTGGCAGGCAAGGAAAGTAAAGCAGGGTGTCAATGAGTCATTGGTGATGGAGGTAACTTATTTAATGAAATCTTCCCAGCTTCAATGTACACCACAAACAGTACTGTACCAGGCTGGTATGTGGCTTGCTCAAACTGATAAATTTTACACAAATGTTATTACAATTCACTATTGTATTACAAATTATGAGCAGCAAAACAATTTGCCTTTTTTTTTAAGCTTCAAAGGAGCCACAGGTATGTCTTCTCAAGGAAAAAGTTCATATAAGATGCAAAACACAAGCATGTTCTTCAATGAAATTATGTGAAAGCATTGGTACTGCTGAATCCCTTCCTCCTCGTCTCATGTGGACCTTAAGTCTTTGATTTGTAAAACTATTCATAAATGCCCTGGCAGAATTCAGATGAAAAGAATTATCCTCCTCCCCCCCAATCTTCTGATCAGAGGAAATGTTGGCCAAATTAGGTGTCCTACAGAGAAATGACTGTAAAAGTTCAGAGAAGCAATGCAAAATTGACTCCTATTCCTTTCTAAAGAACCCCCTGCCAAGAGACTCCTGTTCTTCTGAAAATAACCCTAGATCAGACTCAAGATAATCAATTTGATGAAGTACACAAATCAAATGCATGTTTGCTGTCTTGCACATTGTTAAGGGGCACTTTCCTCTGACATAAGAGAAGCCCCCAATTTACCTCCTCAAAAACCTCTGCCTTGTGGGTTAAATTCTGTTCTACAGGGAGCAGAAACTGCTGTATGCATTCAAGGCAAAACAAGGAAGAGAAGACACAAGGCCTGTCAAGCACTTGTTATGTTCCACCAAAAGCAGTCAGCCATCACCAAAAGAAGATGGCACTTTCTCATTGGCAGTTTTTCACACAAGACACAGAATTATTTAAATCAAATTCAAATTAGCCAACCATCAAGGTGCTCTTAAGTATAGCTTAGTAAATTTTGGTGGGAAGGTGTGACTGGTTTAGCTTGGCAGAGCATTAAAAATTGCTACATCCTTCATTCATACCTGCAGGACTGGTTTCTGTCCTAGCTGATAATGAAAACAAAAATAGGATGAACCTCAAGGGAGAACCAGGCTTTCTGCTAAAACATTCAACATAGTTCACTTGATTAAACAGCTGTTGTGCAAATTAAACACACCCTCACCGGTGACACAATCCTGTTCTTAAGCAAAAGACGTTAAAATACTTCCTCCCCCACAAGTGCAATTTTATGAAGGATAAGAAAGATCTTTTCTTTGAGTGCAGAAAACATGAGAACACTAGGAGCTTTGCATATAGGTGACTAACTTGTTTCTGGTAACTAGACTAGAACAGTCTTTTTTTTTTTTTAAATCATATCAAGATTTATTACAAATTGTTTCCATTTGAGAATCTGAAGTTACATCAACCCTCTCAAAGCTTAAAATGAATACACAGGCAGGTGATGGATACACAGGGTTAACTCCCAAGGAGATTTTAAAACTACCAAGTGAACCCTTTACAAAAGGACCAGCTATTGAGCATTTTAACTCAGTTCCACACCTCCCTCTTCAAATGGCCTCGGGTTTTATCTCCATCTTACTAAGACACATCCCACTGGTGAGCATTAGAAGAGCTGAAATGATCAAACCTTTCCAGTACAGAACTTGGAGATTTAGTGTTCCTCCTGGTTGCTTCTTCATATTATCTGTAGTCAATAACTCAACATAGGGCTACTTTAACCTTCCCGCCTTTCTGAGAGTTGGCCATCACTTCCCTTTTAGCAGCTCCTTTATATCTCACAGTAACTGATCATAACCAATCAATTATTTTCTCTCCCTATATGGTAAAGATCTTATAAAAATATAAACTATTTAATAAGCTAGCATCTATGTCTTAACATTTGTTAAACACTGTCAGATTTCTCTTATTCTAGATAAGTATGCAAACTGAAGCCCAAATCTGACAGGCAGCTGTCTTTCAGCTGGTATCCTGCACAAGGTAAGCAAGTTTTTCTTTCAAGAATCACAAGTACATCTCTGTGACCAACAAGAGGGAAGCAGATCCTTATCCTTAAAAACTGCTTCTGAGTAGGACTGATTTCAAGCCACAAGTACACATCGCGTGTTTCCTTGGTGCAGTAGCACAGTGAAGTTACCTCACCTCTCAGTGCACTCATCAACGTTGTGCTCGCAGTTGGTTCCCTGAAACCCAGGCGGACACTTGCATGCGTAGCTGTTGACATAGTGGGTACACATGCCTCCGTTCCTGCACGGCTCACTCAGACATTCATTGGTATCTGTTTGACATTTATCTCCATGAAAACCAGGTAGGCAGATGCATGAGAAAGAGTTTATCCCATCCACACACGAAGCTCCATTTTGGCAGGGATCTAAGACAGAGCATTACAGCAAGCATTAAAAGGGACAACAGTCACAGGCCAGGCCTAGTGTAGTAGGTTTTGGAAAAAACGTATCACACATCCCAGAACATGACAGATGACTGACAAATATTTCTGAGCCACTTTATGGAGGAAATAATTGCAAAGCATTATCAATAATGAATTCATAAAAAGCTATGAAGTGAAACCAAGCTTCAGGGCCTCAAGATTTCTCTGATGTGATTTGTTCTGCCAAGAGCAATAGAACCAGAGCCAAAGTCTCACATTTTAAAATTCAAACTCTGCTTCTCTGATAAATGCCTACTGAAAAAAGACAATACAAAAAGCACAGCAACTGCTGCTTCCTTATCAAGCCTTATTCATAGGAGAACTTGGACCATTCTCTCTTCTCCAGACTGAAGAACTTGTGTACTTCATTTCAAGCATGAAAGTCGTCCAGTCAAATCAAATTCGTATGTGTAAATCAGCACACACGAGCACTTATGCATTACTGAGCACTTAGCATTCTCCCCAGTAACAAAGGCTGACTTGGGGAAAGGCTCGCAGAACAGCTCACAGATTCACACAGAACCTTGCATTCTCCTTGCCTCTGCATTTCTTAATATTTTCTTTATCCCTACCATGATCTTGCTACTTGTCTAGCACCATATCTTGGTCTAATCCACCCCCTAACGACTGTATTCTCTCTACTTCCACAACTACCAATCTGCCTGAAAGAGCTCCACCATTCAGTTATTTCTTCCTGCTTTGTTCCTTCCACTTTTGGATTTAAGACCCACATTCCTGTCAGATACTGCCTGTGAAGCCAGTTTCCTTTCCTGCTCTGCATTCCCTAGACCAAAAGCCAAGATATATGAAGGCAGGGAGGGAAACTGGAAGAGAGGAGAAAAAGGGAAGAAAGGAAAGGGGATGGGAAAAAAAAAAGGTTTACGAGCAGGTTTTTTTTGATCTAAGACTACATTTAAGTACCACTAAAATACAAACTTAAAAACACAAACAGACTCCACCAAATTTTTTCAGTTCAATCTAAGTACAAGACCATTCTGTTCACTGGAAAACAAAGAAAACAGATGGGAACGGTAATTAAAGCTCATTTATTGACTGAGAAATACACTCATATGATAAAAAATTGTGTTGAGACACATCTGCATCCATTTTAAGATCATCTGACCACTGCAGAGAAAAGCACATTCACAGCAAGGCTCCTGGCAGCTATAAGATGTGTCCATGGCAGCCAGCCATTTATCACTGAAGCCAAAAGCTGCACAGTAATTTTCTGTGCTGCACATATGCTGACAGAAAAAGAAGACTCGAGTATAAACTTTTCAGTAAGTTCTTGTTGGAGGGTTTGTTTGCTTCATAGATTAAAGACATTTGGCTCAAGCCATGGAAGGTTTTTGTTATGCTAAATGAAATCAGCTGTAGCAGTAATCTGAAATTCCTCGTCAGCCTCATGGGTGTGCTGCCTAACAGACAACACAGGAGGAATCTCACAGCACTCAAACACTTAGGAATAGAGAGAAATTTCCAAGCTGCTCAAGAGAGGAAGATGAATGCTTCAGAAACATTTTTATCTTCAGACACCCACATAAAAACTACCAGGACAAGCAATAATTTTGCTGGCCTAAGTAAGCAAAGCTCTAGGTCAGTGCACCAGTGTGACACTTTTTGCACTATACCTGTTTGTTCAGAATGAGGCAATCAAAAGCTCAGGCTCAGCCAGATGTCTTAAAAGTTCATTCAGCAGTTGTGCTTCAGGGTCTCCCACGGTAACTTTTGCAAATAGACTTGTTTGCATCTGCCACTACAGTAGTCACAAATCTAAATATTCTTCAGTGCAAAACACAGCTCTCTAAATTGATCCCTAAAGTCTTGAAGACTTTAAGTTGTTTTCAAGCTATTCTAACAAAAAATAGAGGGTCGTGGTGGTACTTTTGTTGGGTTCTGTTCAGCTTTTTTTTTAAAAGAGCCAGCCAATCAAAAAATACAACCTTGTGAACCTTTCCAAGGTCTGATACAGCACTTCTCAAATAGTAACAGAGGAGCATTTAAACACATGACACTTTTCAGGAGACACTGAGTTTATGTGATGATACATACATGCCCAGCAAGAGGAAGCATTTACTATATATCTGGTTTCTCTCCTAAACACTAAGATCGGATGCACAAAATTAACATTTGCTTTCTTGTAATTTAAATTATTTCAGTACTCAACTGAATGGGCTGTTCTCCTGCAACTGATGCCTACTCTAGAAAAGAGCCTTCCTGCTGCTTAATTTGTTTTCAAATATGGATTAACTGGAACAGGACCCACTCTTTCCAGAATACTAATGTCAGACAGACACATTCGGGAAAGGCTAATTCCCACCACACCTTAAAGCAAGCATGATATGGTAAGCCCTACAATGTTACCTTAATTTGCTGTATTAAAATTTCAGGATTTTAATAGAACAGAATTCTTCATTTAACATTGCTTCTTACTAAAGTATATGAACTCGAAGGACCTTTTCAAGTTAAGAATCTGGTAAAAACTCCTGCTATCAGCTAGAACACTGTAGTCCATTTCTAGCAGCTGAACGTGATAGATTTTGAGTGCCTCAAACAAGCAACTCTCACAATGCTGAGGTTTGTATTTTTTCTTTTTTTTTTTCCTAAGAGTTTATAAATGAACTTTCAGTATCTGGTGAATAGCAGTCATGAACAATATAGCAAGATTATTTCCAGGAAAAACTAGAAAACACAGAACAATCTGCTGATACTCACTTGAAAGGCAATCATTGATGTTACTGTCACAGTCGCCTCCAGTGAAGCCTGGCTGACATTCACACAGGTAACTGCCTTGAATATTATGGCACACAGCATGATTTTTGCAGGGCTTTGAAAGACACTCATCAATATCCACTGTACATCTCTCCCCTGAAACAAGAAGAGCCCAGAAATAAGACCCCTCATAAGGCAATGGTCAAAAGGCTCGATGCCAGCACTGCTCAGTGTTGAAAGCACAGTGTGTTCCCCACCCACATTACCTTCCCAGCCAGGGGCACACTGGCAGGTGTAGCCTTCAGAGTCAGGAGATTCTTGGCAAATTCCCGAGTTCTCACAAGGATCCAGGGAACAGGGAGCAACTACTACCTGGCAGTTCACACCTGGAGAGCAGAAGAGGCAAAACCAGGACAGTATGCTGTTAAGAGCTTGGTGCTTCTTTGAAGAATAATTAAAGAGATTGTAACTTGTGTGATTATCCTATACAGCAGCAAGCAGCATTTCCATATTTAAAAAAATCTCAGCAGAAGGAGATCAAAGCACTCCTCATAGGCTCAGTGGGTACAAGTGGGCAGCAGCCATGGTAAAACAAAGTTTAATGCCCCTTCAATTCCTAGTGCATTTATATATCTCAGTCTCACTTTCTGGCAACGAGAATTAAGCTGAGCAGCCACCAGGGCATTTTGTAATGAGTCAAAACAAGTCTTAGAGATGGTCTTACTAAGTATTCTGGTACTGTATTATGTCTACATAAACAGACTGTAATTTAACTTCATACAATCATGGATTTTCCCCTCTTGGTTTCTATTCTGACAAAGTTTAATGAAAAGGTTAAAACAGCACTAAAGGTGCAATGAAGTGGAAAGGAAAGAAAGAACAGAAATTTTCCTCTGAATTTTCACCTTTGAATCCTTTCCTACAGGTACACCTATATCCATTCAACAGATCCTCACAAGTTCCTCCGTTCTGGCATGGGTTTGATTTACATTCGTTCCCTTCTGTTGAACAGTAATCTCCAATCCAGCCTGGGTCACAGATACACTTATACCTTTAAAAGCAAAACCAGCAGTCATTTTAGATCATTCTGATATAACTCCCCCACCTGCTTCTCCTGCACATTAGTTTTGGAGAAAAAAGCAGAAGAGCTCTCTTTAAGAAAGCCCTGAGTTATGTTTAGATTGCTTAACGCAGCCGTATAGTTTTGAAAATATTGAAAATAAACCCTCCCTTAGAACCACACCTCCCTCCATTGCAGTTTTCACATAGCGCTCAGTCAATCAGCAATGTTTTTGCTTTCATAAGACCATCTCAACACACTTAACAACAGAAAAAAAAGATTTAAAAAAGCAGAGAAGAATAGTATGTTTGAAAGATAACTAGACTGATTCAACACAAACTAGTTGCTAAAAAAGAAAACAAGTTGCTGGGAGAAGGAGCAACCTTGTCCATCATGTTTCACAATCTGAACTACAGCAGCACTCCACCCATAAAACATAGAACCAAAGGCTTGGTAAATTGCCTTGGACTCAAACCACACAACACACACCTCCCTGTCACACAAACAAGACTTACTTCATTTGGCACCAAACATAAAGCGTACATGGGCATATATATGAATGCAGGTGACAGATGACAGAAAGGATGAACCAAAACATTTGTTTTCCAAGCTTACACAGAGGCTAAACTAGCAATAAGAGCAGCCTCCCTGTCAGGTCCAGGGACAGTGCTGAAACCTGCCCTACAGAGCTACTTGCAAAGGTAAGTCACTTCCTTGCCTAAGCACTGCCAACATTTCCAAGGATGCAGCACACATCTGGGAGGCACCAAGTACAGTTGGGAAGTTTCACAAACAGAAGTCCTACCTCCCCAACCCTGCTGACTCCCAGGCCCTGTGCTCCCAGCCTTACCATGACCAAAAGGAGGTCTGATTCAGGGTTCCTGAAATCACCATTTTTTCTTCCTGGGTGGGTAGACTCAGAAGCAACTACTGCCATCAAAACAGGCAGAAAGAATTTTCTTTTTTTCTCTCAGGCATGCAACAATGTCACTAAAGCTGAAGAAATCTCAGCCTTGGACAAACTGTTCTATGTCAAATACCATTCTATCTCCTAATGTCAAAAGTTGTCTGCCTGTCCCTTATTACAGAATATTTGGGTAGCAAGAACAGCACTAGCCAACAAAGACAGTCTCCACATTCAAGGTTTTAGAGTGTGATGGGATAGCTTCTGTTCCCCGAAGATTCAATTTGCAACTATTTCTTTATTTTAATTGCATTCACTCTGCTCACTTGAATTGCCAAACCCTCCCTTTGGACAGTGGCAGTCCACTATGCCCTATATGCCCATGCAAAGACAGCAAAGAAAAAATGCAGGACAGAAAAATCTATGTTGAAATGGCAGAGGCTGCAGCTAGTGACTAAAGGGTGACATCTGGCCACAATTATGTCATAGCAGCAGGTAAGCCTGGATCCTAATCTGAGAAATTAAGAGAAAAATCAGAAACCTCAAGTCAAGATGGAGCTCTGGGCAAAGCAGGAAAAAACAGGTAGAGAAGGTGTCAGGTAGGTTCAATGTGACACTAAGTACTTACCCATTGGTAATGTGTGTACAGTTGCCATGTATGCAGGGATTACTAAGACAGCCATCTGCCTGTGACTGACAGTGAGGGTGATGGTAACCTTCAGGACATACACACCGAAAGCCATTGACTTCATTTACACATGTTCCACCGTTATGACAGGGATTGGATGTGCATTCATCAATGTCCACATTACAGCGTGGGCCTAGAAGAAAACACAATACTTAAGTAGTATTTCTTATAAGAACATTTTCTTTGCACATTTGCAAGATACAACTTTACTTTGCAAGATACAACTCAGTAAAGCCAACACAGCGGGACAGTTTGCATGCCTCCATGCTTTAACTGAAGTCAAGAGAACCATTTCTGAAAGATGCAGCACTTTTCTGTGCCTGGAAAACAGGACTTACACTCAGCAAGTATTTACAAACCATTCAAGAATCTCAACAGAAATCCACTGAAAATTACAGATTAATATTGATGAGGAAGACAAAAACACTCAACTGCATCATGCTTGGAACAAACTTATTGAGCTCCACTTGTCACAGCCCTGCTCTTCTGCTTTGAAAGCACCTACTCTTTGAACAACCACATTGCCATATTGTCTGCAGTTAATACAGTTCTTGTGGTTTATTATGCAAAAAGGACTCTAAAAAACACCATTTCCTGTTTTGCCTGCCTCTGATTATGACTGCAAGATCCTTGAAGTAGAGACCGTAAGATCCTGTGAGGCTGGAAAGCTAAACAAAGTGAATGCTGCAGTAAGTTGAAAGCATTTTTAACATAAGGAAAGGACAAAGCAACAAGACCCCAAGCAATCCTTCTCTTTAAATACTAGAATATGCCAATTCATTGTATTACTGAATTACTTTAACAACATAACAGTAAGAAGTCCAGTAAGATAAAAAAATAAGTTATGCCAGTAACAAAGACGACCAAAAGGCAAGAAGGATCAGAATCATGCCTCTTCATTCTGGGGACAAAGGAGTAGCCCCATGCCAGAGCGAAAGGAAGGAAGGAGCAACAGAAGGTTAGAAAGATGCCAAGGGGAAAAAACACAAGAGACACAAAACCTCTTAGTGCTGTATCTAATGCATTTCAGGTAAATTCTAATTAGAATCATTCAGGAATACACAATAAGATGATAAGAAAACTTATAAACAGAACCAAATGCCTTACAACAATTATTTTATGAGTGTATTATCTTAAATGGCTCAAAACATATTAAGTCCAGTATAAACAGTGTTGAGATGTGCTTTAGTCATCAGAAATAGTCCTGATGCAGATCTACAGTTCTATGCATGGATCCAGAAGCATCTAAAAGCTTCTTTTTTTCAGCTCTACTTTTAATGTGTTAGATAAGTCTTTATAATTTAAAGAGGAAACAGAAGAGACCACACAATGAAAAAGTATGGAAAAAAGCAGGTTATTCAGTTGGCAACTTCAGAGTGGAGAGCAGCTCATTAGAGCACTGAGGTAAATGCTTTGCTTTCACAGAAAGAGAAATACTGTTCACGGTCAAAGCCCAAGGTACTGTCTAATCAAACACCTCTCTATATTGTTCACAATCTCTCTGCCCATGGAAAGAAGCTGTAAATAATAAACCAAAGTCACATGGGTTTATTTGTTATAAAACCAAGAACCATGGATTGGATGCAATTACCTAAAAAGAATGGCATTTCACAGCACAGATTAGGTTATTTTTCTGCTTGGTAGAACTTTCTGTAATGTAAGATGCTAAGATTCAAAGATTCAAAGGATTTACCAAGATACTAACTGAATCCCTTGCAGTCAGCATGTAAAGAATGGCTTCCTTATCTACTGGAATAACCATCTTCAAAACAACTCAAAGCTACTGGATTAGCTGACTTTACCTGTAAATCCAGGTTTGCAAGCACAATTGTAGCGATTAATGCCATCAATACAGTCCCCGTGAATGCATGGGTTACTTGCACAGTCATCAAAATTGTTTTCACAGTTCATTCCTGAAAAAACAAGTTAAAGGAACAAGGCAGCCAACTCTTAGAAGGAACACAACACAACTGTTTCCCAGAAACAGACAAATTAAGAATCTCACCTGCTTCAGAGTTACATGTGCATTAGTGCAACTTACACAAGTGATGATGCAAAAGCACTGTGATACTAAGAAATGTCACCTGGGTGCTGACTGAACATGACCCCAAACTTGTGCTAGATGTTTAAACAAAGAATGAACTATTTGAACATTTTGCCTGTATTTTTCCCTGCGTGCTTCAATTTTGGGAATAAAAGGGAGATAAATTCTTCCAAGATTACCTGCAGTACCAGTGAGCGTTAGGCAATCCACATAAACACAGCACAATTCAGCATGGAAAAGTATTGTGACAACGATACCCTCATAACATGAGCTTAACTCTATGCAAATTCAGCACATGCCAGATCATACATAAGAAATAATAAAATGCTTGAATTCTGTTAGAATCCAATCCTTCCACCTATGCATCATAGAATCATAGAACAACCAGGTTGGAAGAGACCCACCGGATCACTGAGTCCAACCATTCCCATCAAACACTAACCCATGCCCCTCGCACCTCATCCATACCTGCCTTAAACACCTCCAGGGAACGTGAATCAACCACCTCCCTGGCTAGCCTGTTCCAGTGCCCAATGACCCTTTCCGTGAAAAACTTTTGCCTGAAATCTAGCCTAAATCTCCCCTGGCACAGCTTGAAGCCATT
>WAAB01020555.1:53357-71356 GCA_013389865.1 Piaya cayana | reverse complement strand
ATCCAGCATTTGGCCGTGTTAAACCTCATGCCACTGGACTCTGCCCAGCGGTCCAGCCTGTTTAGATCCCTTTGCAGAGCCTCCCTACCCTCCAGAAGATCCACACTTCCACCCAGCTTAGTGTCATCTGCACACTTGCTAAGGGTGCACTCGATGCCTTTATCCAGGTCATTGATGAAGACATTGAACAGAGCTGGACCCAGCACTGAGCCCTGGGGAACTCCACTTGTGACTGGCCTCCAGCTGGATTTAACACCATTTACCACCACTCTCTGGGCCCAGCCATCCAACCAGTTTTCTACCCAGGAGAGTGTGCACCTGTCCAGGCCAGAGGCTGACAGTTTCCGGTACAGTCATGTACCTGAAGTGCCCGGTAAACAGATGCACTGGTAGCCATTCACCAAATCAATGCATCGCCCTTGATGGAGGCAAGGATTGCTGTGGCATTCATCTATCTGTTCACTGCATATGGCACCCATGTAGCCAGGACTGCATATACATGTGTATGAATCAATGCCATCTTGGCATTCCCCATGGTGGCAAGGATCAGGATCACAGTTGTTGATATTCTCCTCACACAGGATGCCAGTAAAACCTACAGAAAAAATTACAAATAGGATTTATTAAGAAGTTAACTGGTATGATACTGCGGTGAATATAATGCAAATACAGAAAAAATCATATTAAGAATCATCAGAGACAGCACAAAGGCATCTCAACTGCTGTCCATTTTTCAGCCCTGGAAAACAACTCTTCCACTACTCACAGCATTACAGAACATCTTGAATGGAGAATCCTGGCATTGGAAGGGGTCACCTTCAGTTTACTCGGAACAGCAGCAAGGAGAGGAAACATGTAAATCTCCATGAGAAATATTTACTTGCATCAGGATAAACTATGTGAAGGCATTCTCCTGTCATTATTTCCTCTACACAATACCAGGGGGACTGACTTCTTGAGTATGAGAAACAACTGCAAAGAAGCTGCAGAAACCTTCCCAAGGGAGCTCCCTTGGCTCATGTCAAGGCTTCTGCAGCTTTGCTTGTTATCATAAAAGTTTCTTGCCCCTTTCATCAGGAAACTTTTCAGTAACTCCTATCGAACACCAACTACAGATTTATGCAAGACTGCATGCAACCACTTCAGTTCAGAAAAATGAAACAAGCAATTTAGCCGGTTTCATTCTGCTTCAGCTGGGAAACATCCTGAGCAACAGAGAAGGACAAAATCTATTCTTCAGAAGGGCTAAAACAACAGTTCAGGAAGCAAAGAGCAGCAAGCAACCCCCTCAATGGCCCCGTTTTCCATGATAGAGCAGACCTTTGCGAAACAGGGACAATTTAAAATATATGTTTTTCAGGGACAAGGTTTTGGAGCAACAGTTCACACTGCTTTCCAGCAGCTTAAGATTAGGAAAGTAGAACTTTGAATTTCAGACACCACCTTGAGACTGATACAAACCAAGCTGCAGGGAATTTCAACAGCTGAAGAGTGATTCTCACCTGAGTATTATAAGTGGATAACTGGCTCCCCCATTTTTTCATACAGGTTTGTGGTTATTTCTCTGGTCAAACATAACAGGTGACGGCTAACATTTCCAAGTTCTGCAAACGTATGCATGGATGAATGGGTGTGGAAGTAGGTGGGGAGAGGGAAGGGAAGCTAGTTAGAAAGATGGATATAAAAAGATGTTAGGGAAGGAAGAAAACCAAACCGATAAGACAAACAGTGGCAAAAAAAACCAAACCAGACAACAGAGGCAAAGAACAGAGGACCTAAGACAACTCAAGAAAAGAAATGCCATGATCTACCACTGGGAAGGAAAAGTGGAACAATGCCGGGAGGGAAAGAAAAGACAAAAAGCAAGCAGTAAATAGAGCTATCAGTACAGCATTTGGCCAAACATTCTGCAGTTTTCAATCACTTTGGCAGCTGGCAATTACCATTCCGGGAATAAGTACCACTCATAATATGAAATTAACAGAGCATACTCAAACAGCATTTTCCAGTAACTGACCTGCCCCAGTGAGGAATTCCACATTTCAGTTTTACAGAAAGCTGTCAATATTAAATATAACACTTAGCATACATTCGTTCAAATAATTATTGCCTTGCCTCCTACTGCAGCTCAACTGAATCACCTGAACATCAGATATATTTCTTGATCTTTTAAGTGAATGTACCTTATCGATTTCCCTTTTTGCAGACATGAGTTAGACTAGGAAAAAACATTTGATTATAGAACAGAAGAATCCCTCAGGCAGGACAGAAAAAAGCCCTAGTACAGGGTCTCTCTTCCCTTTTCAGCCAAAGAAGTAACCAAGGAATTTACAAAGAGCCGCTGCTTCAGTAACATACATTTGGTTGCTTTCAGCCTCTTCCTTGAAAACACTCTATACATCACATGCCTTCATGGAAGCAGTGTTCTCTCCTCACCCAGGAAACCTGGGATTTCTGTACTGAGGTGGTTCCAGCACTTAGGCACGCAAATTCAGAACATGCTTTTCAAGGCGCAGCTCTCCACGTTGTCCCCCACTACATGACTCAAAGCCCTCCTATGCCAAATAAGCTCTGCACTCCTGGTGAATGAAAGCAAGCAGACCACGCACCAGCTTAAGAAATACTTTCAAAGACAGCTTCCAAGTTTGGAAAAGATTTGAGCTTTTGCTTCTTTTTGAAAAGAACAGCTTATTCTGTCACATGCAGTAATCAAAAGGCGAATTCTGACAAGAACTATTCCTCTCCTGATTAGAACTACAGCATTCTCTACTTCCAACAAAACTTCAGGCACTTTGAGGAAGGGGGAGAAGAAGTGAGTGGAATGACTGGGGAGGAATTTTTATGCAAATCTTTACTATATTCTGTACAGCACAGAATAAATCAATGTAGTTGAATTTATCTTAACAATTTGATTAATGGAATGACTCAAAATGAGAAAAATTGCTCATAAGTCTAGACAATCTAGCAGCACATTTCTGGGACAAAGGTAGGTCCAGGAATTGTTCAGCCTCTTCCCGAACAGAAGAGTTAAAGCCACACCTGAATACATTCCACACCTGAATCTGTATCAAAAACAATGTATCAGGCACCACTAACTGAAAGCAACCAAAAGTTGTTCCTTACTAAGTGTAACAGCACTGAACTGTCCATACCCTCTTATTTGACCACATGTAAACACTAAAATAAAACATATCTGCATCACGTCTAGAGGTCTGAGGAAAATACCATAATTAAACCTGATGCTTCTAGATGCGTAATCAAGTAATAAAGGACTTGGGGCATTCAAAGAAACCATCTCAGTTTCAACCACAGTTCTGTTAAAATTTCTGTACAATGACTGACAAATCATTTTAACTACATTCTGGCCAGCAGCTACTGTGTGGTTTTTCTTCCAGTGGACACAATTTTTACTACACTTCAATCTTCCACTTTTGACCTAAAATAGCCTGACACAACAGAAATAAGAACACAGTAGTACTGCTCTCTCCAACTCTTGTTTTTCAACTGTTTACTATATAATCAGATTTGGAAGAAAGAAAGGTAAACAACTGATGAAAGGCTTCACACTGCTGGTTTTCCATTTGTGGATTCCACAGTCAATACAGAAGAAGCTGTCATCTTCTGAGAAGCAAGAGACAGGGCTGAAAGAGGGAGACCAGAACTCCCATCAGCAGTGAACTTAGTGCTGTCACAAGGGAAAGGCTTTCCGTAATGACACTATTCTCTACTGCAAAGGAGTAGACAAAGCTTCACAACAAACAAGCAGCATTTCAGAGAAAGAAAGAACAAACACTGACACTTCCTTGACCTTAGGTTACATAAGATCCCCAGGCCAGGGGCTATGAACACCAGACTAACCTGTGGCGCACTGGCACTCGTAGCCATTGGGGTGGTCAATACATTTGGCTCCATTGAGACATGGCGTGCTGGAGCAGTCATCTATATCAATCTGACACACGGCACCACTGAATCCTGAAAGGCAGAAAAAAGATAGAAATCCAGAAGTAATTTAAAGCAGTGAATCTAAACAGTTGCACTACCTGAAACTATTCATCAGTAAATCCTTAAAACCATCCAAATATAAGCTCAGTAAATCTAAACTCATTAAGCACATAAACCATGCCCTGGGTGGATTGGTTCCTTGTCCAAAGGCCAAATCACAGTTTCTATCTTCCAGGTCAAAGCAGCCTCAGCCTGAAAATTGAGAGGGCCAAGTTAAACAGAAATAAAGCAGATGGAGCACAAGTGGTGTGCACTGCTGGACTGTACACTTGTCTACACAACCAAGAGGCCACCAATAAAAACTTTCAAGTAACCAAAGCAAGTAACTTAATATGAAACAATAATGCATACATCACTGGAGCATTCAGATTAGAGTTACTACAGCAGCATGGAATGTGGTACAATACAGCACTGTAGCTTTCACCACACTTCTTCAGATAGCTAATGGACTACCAACAGGTTATGCCAGATGATGCAGATCCTTAGGCACTTCAAATAAAAAATAACTCCAGAAATGTTTCTTGGAGGAAGCAACCAAAGGAAGGAGCCAGAACATCATTAGTCAATAGTAATGGATGCAAAGCAAGCCTTTGTCAACTACATTCTGAACCCAAAACTTTTTGTAAGCCACCAGGAAAACAAGTGACACCCTATGGCTAACACTGACCCCTCAGCTCAGCATTTATCTTTCTTTTCTACAGCAGAGACCAAATCCACTTGCCTACTCAGGCAAGCAACACCCTGTGCTGATGCAAAAATGGCTTCTGACCACGAACTTCAGAAAAAGGCAAACAGCATGCAGAGGCATTGATTTTTAAAGTGCATTTAGGGTTACTCATCTATCTCTCACTATGACACCCATAATAACAGTAGTTCAAGTTACCAACTGTCCTTTAAGGTGGTCCAGCTGTATGTTTCTCAACACTTATATTCAGTTACAGCCACAATCCCACTGCCACCAGCACTGGTCTACTATTATTTACCAGCAACTGCAAGTCACTTAAACAAATACTGCACTAAGACCAAAGAAACTCACAAGTAACACAGAACCCACAGTCTCTCACTAATTATCTATGCAGTTCTTGGTAAGGTGAGGCAGGAAAACATTCCAGAAATAAGTCCTTACCAGGAGGACAGACACAGAGGAAGCGGTTGACTTTATCAAGACACTCTCCATTGTTCACGCAGGGATTACTCAGACACTCATCAATATCCTCTTCACAGTGAACACCTTTAAATCCTGTTTAAAAATAAATACACTAATAAGAAGAGGTGGTTGAAGGCCTTAGAAGGTGCTCTTGAAAGTGTAACTGCCTCTTATACCAGTGCTGCTAGTCTAAGCCTAGTTCACTTCAAGTTTGCAGTTTGGACAGAACCTATGAGGTACAAATATACACCAGAGGTTAAAAAGGCGTGTTGGAGTTTTCACCATTGCTGAAGATGCTCACTTAATCAGTAATAAGAGCAGACATTTGTGATGAATTGGTATCTGATGTTTTCTTCCACTTGATGAGAAGGCGTTATGTTTTAACACTTTGGAAGGTATCTACAGATTTGGGTACGCACCAATATAGGGTTGAAGATAAAACACAGCTGACAGTTTTAGCTAATAACAGAGATAAGGAAAAACAATAAGAGGGGTGAAACAGTTGGGACTAGAACTCCACATTTCAAAAAAGGCATTAATAAAAGCTCAGGGTATCCACTGATCAGCTGCAGGCATAACAGTTCTTTGGGTATGCTATAAGACAGTGCAAATAGCAACTTGCATCCTTTTTTTTTTACCACCTGTTATGAGAAAGCAAAATAGCAGACTACATAAATCGCTGCTATGCTGGACACAGATTTCAGAAGTGTGACTTCAATCAAATAACTTTTATTACAGTTATTTCCTCAGCAAAATGGGAGCTTGCATAATTTCCTGTATTTTAGGCACAGAAAAAAACCCCACACTATTATGTAGAATCATCATATACATAACACAAAAGTCAGTCACTCTTAAAATTTGCACTTGCTTTGCTTTCACAAGCGTATCTGTACGTGCACTTTTCCAGGTATAGTAACAAATATGTTCACATACGTAGTTCACATACATACAGCTCAGAATACAGAACTTCTTTTGCTGATGTAGTGATGGGTTTCTTTCTCAGACCTCTAATTGCTCTCTCCCTCCCACATACAAATGCCAAGTCCTCCTGGCTGGTGCTGTCACAGCAAGCTTGCTCTCACCAATTCACTTAGCCTCACCCCTTTGCAATAAATATTGCGTTCCATCTCAGCAGAGCTGGCACTCTTCCTTGTGTTTTGCTTTCTGCATTCTTCCTTTGCTGGAAACCCCATCTTGTCAGAAACTCTCCTCACCTGGCATACAGAGACATGTGAATCCTCCAATTTTATCCAGGCAAGTGGCATCATTTTGACATGGATTTGAATGGCATTCATTGATATCCATTTCACAGCGAGGTCCTGTATAGCCCTTCAGACACTCACAGTGGAAAGAACCTTCTGTATTTACACACTTTCCAGCATGTTCACATGGATTGCTGTTTGCTGAAAGAAAAAGATGTATATGTCTGTCAAAACCTCTCCTTGGAGCAACAAAGTCACAACATTCTTTTATTAGTCATGGTCTTTTCCAGTGGTCATTCATTTCCAGCAAGTAATACTGGGGAAAGGTTGTTCATCCTTTTGGAGAAAGACTACTGTGATTGAAGGAAAGGTGTGACAGTTACTTGCACATCAGAGGCAAAAAGAAAGATTGCTGTCATAACCAATGGACCAAAAGACCAACTCTGGTCTGTATTATTAACAACTGCCCTTAAGAGAATCACAGAATTACAGAATCACTGGGTTGGAAGAGACCCATCGGATCATCGAGTCCAACCATTCCCACCAAACACTAAACCATGTCCCTCAGGACCTTGTCTACTCGTGACTTAAACACCTCCAGGGAAGGCGAATCAACCACCTCCCTGGGCAGCATATTCCAATGCCTAATGACCCTTTCCGTAATAAACTTCCTCCTAATCTCTAGCCTAAATCTCCCCTGGCGGAGCTTGAGGCCATTTCCCCTCGTCCTGTCCCCTGTCACTTGGGAGAAGAGGTCAGCTCCCTCCTCTCCACAACCTCCCTTCAGGTAGTTGTAGAGAGCAATGAGGTCTCCCCTCAGCCTCCTCTTCTCCAGGCTAAACAACCCCAGCTCTCTCATATCAACTGGCAGGGATTAGAGAATTAATGATGCTTTCAAGGTCTTATCTCTAGATCATCCTTTACATTTACTTCACTCCTGAGGCTGAAGAGGTGCCACCACAGTCACAAAATAACCAAACTACTCTCTCATGAATTTTCAAAAACACATGGCACTCTTGTCCAAGGCTGACCGGGGAAAGAAATTCAAAGAGGCGCTTCTTCTCAATGCTTCCATGAGTGTCAATTGGGTACCACCTTCAGGCATCACACTCTAGAAGCATGAACTAGCACTCACAAAACTAGAAGCAACTCTATGAGAGTTCAGCTAATCCCCAAAACAGTTCCACAGCACTGTATTGGAGAAATACAGTTTTAAAAGTTCACGTAGTCTGAGGAGGCCCTCAAACGATCCAACCACATTCTGGCTGTCAAACAGCCTTGACACATTTCTAGCAAGGTGGGTGCCACAATGGTTCCCACATGAACTGCCACAGTTTTGCCATGAACTGTGGTTCTAAGGGTCAGCTTAATCATTACACGTGTTCCAGCCCTCCTGCACAACAAAAAACAGTTAAGCATCTGGCTGCTTTTCATATTGCAGAGGTTAATAGTTAAAATATAGACAGCTAATCTGACTCAGCCTTCCATCCCAAATCTCACAGGAGATGTACAACTCACCTAAGACACTGAAACAGAAGGAAAAGAGCGGGGAAAGTAGTTGCATGTACTCACAAAAGCAAACAGTAACTCACCCATGGCACATTCATCCACATCTTCAGTGCAGTCTGCTCCCTTATGGCCCTGAGGACAGGTGCAGATATAGTGTCCGTTCACAGGATTGGTGTCACAGAGGGCACCCTTCTGGCATGGATTGCTGACGCATGCATCATCCAAGTGGCAGAGAAGACCTAGAGAAGCGTTCAAGTGTTCATTTTAAAGAGTGAGATACAGCAGTCAGTTTGATATTATACAACCAAATTCTCCATCCTAACATTTTGAATGGAGACTTGCACAGCCAGAAGCTTGAACAGTTTCTTACAGGCTCAACCCATGAAATCTCTGTGGTAGTCCATGACACACTTACAAAACGTTTTATGTAAATATAGATTCTGTGACTTCAGAAGTGTCTTCAGGACTTCTGGAGTGGTAAAAGGGCTTACCATTATCAAAATCTCCCCCTTGGAGCAGTCAACTAGCTCCTCCATCTAACCAGCACGATGATTTTTCCTGACAGCTGAAAAAAGAGGTGCACAGAAAGCTCACTTCCTTAATTTGGATATGCTGACCACTTGTATTTCTGGATAGCAGTTAGTAGACCTTCACATTTGTACCTAACCTACAACAGCAAATTTTCTACCACACCAGTAAGGCATCCTCACTCATGCAAAAAAAAAAAATCTAAATTTGCCTTCTAGACTGTTAAGTTCAATTACTTAAGTGACACAGAGCAAGTTATCCTCAAACACGGGTCCCAATAAGCACTAGGAAAATATCTACTTCTTGCCATCTGAACTGCAATAAGCTTGTCTCCCAGTGTAACACAAATACTTCTTTGTCCCAAGCTACAGAGGTTTAAAAGGTCTTTGCTCATGGACAGCACATGTCTCCTTTTGTTCTTCCTGGTTTGGTCAAAAATTGCATAGAATAAAAACACCACTTTAAACAAATGCATAAACTTCAGGAAGTACCTTCTATTAAGCACCGGATCTATGCAAGTTTTCTGCCCTTACCTGCCTTTCCTTCTGGACAAATACATGAAAAAGAGGCCACTCGGTCAATGCAAGTAGATCCGTTAGCACAGGAGGCACTGACACAGTCATCAATGTTCTTACTACAGTCGTCCCCGCTCCAACCATTGACACAGACGCAGGCATAGCCCCCATTGTGGTTGGTACAGGTACCTCCATTCTGACAAGCGTTGGGCTGGAGCTGACATTCATCAACGTCTTCAGTGCAAAACTGGCCTGGTGCACAAAATGGAACAAGTTTAACAGAAGCTCAGAGATACAGACATAAGAAAATTCTTTTACAGCTAACATAACCAAGGGAAACACTGTAGTCCAACTTGATTGCCGCTGTGGTCCATCATGATTGCCGCTTTGTATTTCTAGGACATTCAAGCCCGAGAAATTCTAACAACACTGTTGTCAAATCAAGTAGAGACATTTAACACCCCTAAAGGACCCCAAAATAGGAGCTGAACTACAAACAACTTTAAAAAGGCACAGTATAAAAGCCAGTAGGCAAACTGCAGTATACAAAGATACAACCATGAGGATGTGAGACATAGAAAGAATGAAGGCCTGCCTGCAGAGCAGTCAGAGAAACAAAGAAGAGAAGATGGCCTCACAAGAAAATCTTGGCCAAAGCAGTGTTAAGAGCACAGCAGCAAAGTAACTCTTGTCAGAAGAACTTAATTCTTTCCTATAATTATGCAATGAATATTACTTAATAAGAAAGAATAAAATTCTCTTCTACCAAAAATACTCATTTTTCTTCACCCAGGTATTTCCACAGACAGCCACAAATAGCTGGGCTTTTCTTGTTTGTCAACAGCTTTTCACTTTTTTTCCTGCCTTTTTTTTTAGAGACAAAATAAATACTTCAAGAGAACACTGTAATGATTGAAGACACTGGAGGGAAGAAAACAAATGTAGACTGTTTTGGGGAGTTTTAAGGAAAGAGGCCCTTGACCTGAGTTTTACAGGATATTGAACTTAACAGTCACATCCACAGAAAGCATTGCAATTCACATTTATTAATGTATATCTTTATCCAAATCCATCTTGCTTTGACATAGAGAACCTACCACGCATCTATGTTTTGTCTCCATGATTATTCATCTTCCTAATAAAAGCTGAATGGTTCATTCTTAAACTGAAATTGTTCAGCTTAAGTTTCACATCATTCATTCTTATTTGAAGTTTCTTCAACAGAATAAAAAACAAGATCAGATTTGTTTGATGTGATCTCTTCCCCCCTCCCCCCCAGCTGACAATATTACACCCCACCAGCTTGCAGCAGCTTTCCATTATTTGGGTTTAGACTCTTGAGTAATCCTGTGGCTACCGCAAAGATACTCCTGTTTGCCATCTCCAGCTTCTGCATCAGCTGCATACTTACATTCACCTGGAATTCCCCACATTTTCCAAAATAAGAAATCCAAGAGCGCCCAATTTGCCCAGGCTCCGGTTAATTCACATCTGCCAGTTTAAAAACACGTTTTGGATGTTGCTGAACAGTCACCTTGCTTATTAATAGCCCAGAACTTACTATGCAAGTGCACACACCCACCTACTCCAACACACAGAACTGAAGCATTTATCGTCGGCAGGAATCTAAAAATGTTCCACCATAACCATCTCCATCTATTGTACTTAAATCACAATTCCTTTTGTTTTCAAAGCACTTCAGTAAATCTTACCCTTTTGTCCTGTGAGCTCTGGATTTTTTTTCCCTTGGCATCAAAGAAATAATTTTATTAAAAAAATGAGTTGCACAACAGACTTTGCTCTGTGTACATGTACCTTACTCCAGCAGGACTACTTCAAAACAAGGGTTTTATCACTTGAAAAAAACCGTAATAAACTTTTAACAGTAATAATAACACAGTTTTCAGAATTAATCCTCACTTCCCAGTTTCCTTAGTAAAACAGTTGGGGGGAAACTGAACACTTCATATTGTTCTCTGTAAAACACGGCTACGTTACGAAAAACCAAACCCACACATTTGTCATAACAGAAGTTGTTCACTCATTAGCTTTCAATTGTAGCTTATCAGTAACTAAACTGAAAAGTCAGTTATCTCACAGTGGTTCCTAGTAGTTGTGCGTATCTTGTAACTCAAAACAACCAACTTCCTTTAAAAAAGCCAATCAGGATGTTATTAGCTTATTATAAAAGTGATTTTCCATCTTCTCTTGGAGGAAGCCCAGCCCAGATCAAAGAACGTACACTCTTGGATAAACACTCATCCACAGCCAGTTGCTCTACAGTAGCCATCTTGCAGCTTTTATGCCCTCCTTTTGACTGCAGCCAATTTAAAACCCACATCACTGAATCAGAAACAGCCTCCAGTGCTGAAGCTGCCAGGCTTGTCTGGATTGTTATGCCTCTGCCCAAATCATTGCCCTGTCATTAGCTGAAAAGCAGTAATAAAATAAAGTGGCGGGGAGGGGGGGGGTGCAGGGGGCGCTTTGGAGCTGTGCAGGTTTGGGGAGATTTCAGATTTTTTTTTTTTTTAAGTAAAGATGGGTAAACTTTTCCCTTTCAAGTGTCACTAGGAAGATCAACAGTGCAGGAATTTTTTTTCTATTTTTTTTTCCCCTAGCACTTATGCTCTCGTTGCAAATAGGAGAGTAACAAGTACCACTACTGGGAAGCCTGCAACAACCCTCTGTCTTTGGCTGTTCTGTATTTCTGCTGCCCTAAATTAACATAAACTTTTAAAAGGTATATAAACATCTGCACAAGTTGAGAATAAAGCAGAGTTTAAAGTTCTTTCAGCAATTCAACTGTATTTCAAGAACACACTACGTATGAGCCCTTAAATTTGATCTTCACCTAGCTTCTCAGGTTTCTAATGCTCTCTTTGCAGCTACCAGATCACAATCATATTTGTGTTTCATTATTAACATGAATCAAACAGTTCCATCTTAACGCAGTTTGTTTTAAAAACAAAGAAAATTCAACTCAATGAGGGGCATAAACGAGCAATTAACAACTGCATTTTACTATTGAGTATTTTAATGAAAAAATTAAGTTCCTTATTGAAGTTATAATTCAAAATCCAGACTCAAATAACTTCTGGGCAAATATACGTGAATCATGAGACGAGCAAAGCATATCAACCTAGTTACATTCATAAGTACTCAGTCTCATCACTATCAGGCAACAGAACTGTAATAGTATTTGAAAGATTTTGGAACTATGTTTTAAAATACTGGAGACACCAGACTAAAATCCAAGACATTCACACTTCTTAATTGGAGCTTGGGAACGGGCAAGATTGCAAAGCAATTTCAAGTTCACTGAAAATATTTGAGCCCTTTTGTTTAAGAGGCACATGAGTGGCTTGGAAATGCCTGATGTAGTCCACAGTCTTCAGAAGAGAGAAATAGAGGGTAGTTTGGTGGTTTTAATTTACCCTATGGTTGCTTATACATTGGGATTTAATTTTTTTTCCTCAGTCTTCAGGTTTTAATAAGATAGGATGAGTGGTCAATTATTTCATTCTTCAACAGACAATTTGGAAGTGTATTTTTGTCAGGTTTCTTTAGCTGTTGTTGGTGTTAGGTGAGTTGTTTTTTTGATTTGTTAGATCTTCCCCCAGAAACCAACATACACTGTTGTTCCTGGCTTTCAAGACTGCCCTACGTCAAAGCAGCAGCAGCATTTTACTCTTATTGGGACTGGGGCACAGCCACAGCCCCTCAATTCTCCCCAAAGGGCTCTTTTGCCCTCAGTAGACACTTCAATTCCTTGTGCCAATGACAGAAATGGAATTATATTTTGGCCAGGTCCTGCAAAGAAAAGATTTGAAGCTTTTGTTGGTAGCAACCTAGGGCACTGAAGTAGAGTATGCCCCAGGAATTCCCTGACTATCTTTTTTCACAGCAGTCTTTTTAGTGCCTGACAATCCAGGATTTAATTCTAAAACTCCTCAGTGAATATTCTGCACAAGACTTCTCTCTGCCAGGTTGGTTTGGTAAATTTAAAGCAATTGAGACAAAAGATGTCTGAAATAGTTCACTTAAAGACCTGTTGACTTGATTTAATTGTAACTGAACCAAGCATATTTATTTGTTGCTGTGTAGTTGGTAAACCTGTTTTCTGCTTGTTAAGAGTTTTAGGAAGAATCAAGTCTCTCATTCACAGGACTGAAATTCAGCTTGCAAGCTGAATTCACTAGGAATTGTACAGTGCAACACATCCGCATAATGACAGTGCTCCTGAAGGTCACAACCACTTCAGGTAAATCCTTCATTCGTTTTGCTGGCATTTTCTGTAGGTATTTCGTTTCTGGGGCTCTGGTTAGTTTCAATTACATTTCTAAAAAAATTTAGTACATACAAGGTGAACTGGTGAAGGCAAGTCCAAATACACTAACTGTGCAATACTTTAGTAGAAATGTAGAAACATACATAGGAAAGACAACAAAAAAGGAAACACAAATTACTCCAAGAAGCTAATAAAAGCCTAAGCTGACCTTGATACATGCAGAGCCTGGGAAACCAGGAAAATGCCAACTCAGGTTCTAAGTGACCTTGTACAAAGTAAACAGCCAGTCCATGCAGTATTTCAAAATGAAAAGCCAGAATTAGAAAAAAGGAATAGCCTTCAACTCTTAGCACTTCTCACCCACTATGAAACCAAGTGACTTCCTGCTTGTTTCTCTCAGAAAAAACGTATGGAGTAAGACAGATATGTTTGCTGCTTTAATAGCTCCCATTTGCAGACCAGCAGGAACTGGACAGGAACACTGGGAACTTCTCTTTAGGCTGAGACAGGTTCAAGGCCCCTCAAGCAGTTGTACCAAATTTTACTGATGAGATACTGTCAGTCCCTTCTAGAGCTCTCTATGTTAACAAGAAAGGTAAAGCAGATTGCACTCATTTTATGCACTGCCCTACACTGAAAGGGTAGAGCATTAGCTTGAGTAAATAAACAAAAACATTAGCCCTAGGAAGCACCAATAGATGCTTCAAAAGCTGATCCTACTAAACGACACAGTCTTTGCATAAATGCCAATTCCAAGACAGGAAGCATAAATGCCAACTCCAAGACAGCTGAATACAGAACCTTCAGTCAGTTCAATCAGAGGTCTCAGTCTTCGACAGAGCAGACCTTCCAAAAAAGGAGAAAGCTTTCTTGGCCTCTTAACAGCTTCTCCTGGGAGGAGACAGCAACATCCATTTATCTCACGACCACCACAGTACTGGACTCAGATGGAACTGGAAGTTTAGTGCTATTGGAAGGGAAATACAACACAGTGCAAATCACAAACTGGACCTAAAAGACTCACTGCAAGAGGAACATCAGGTTTCAATACATTTTTATGCCTCAGCCTCTCAGTACCTCACCAGAAGTTTGTCACTTCTCTCAGACTAGCACTCTAACACTCAGGGAAAAGCTCACCTGCTCTCTTGAAAGGGCTCTCTGGAAAGCTATAAACCACATGTAACCAGAAAATCTCTGGAAGGATTACTTAATTTGTGAAGTCCTTCAAACATTATTACATGTTTTTTAGACACTATCAGTGTAGCTAAGGAGAGCACAGCTCATTAGAACTGTTTGCCTTTTTATTCTCCAAGTTTCAAAGGACTTCTAAATGAGAAGGTGAACAGCATCTTATCAAAAACTCAAGAACGGGCTGAGATAAGAAACAGTATTTGTATAAATGACCAAATCTAACTGTGGCAGAAGGTTACCAGTGCCACACAACAAAGGACCATGGAGTTCCTTTCCCTCTTTAGCAACCCTTGTGGATATTTGGGATGTTGGCTGACAGACCGCATCTGGCTGGGGAGGGACATTTCTCCATCCAGTTCTTTCTCAGAACACAAGGAAAACACACTTGTTGGTTAGTCAGGTCAAAAACCAGTTTCCTCAAGCTGCTGTGGAAATGGAAAATGGAAAAAATGCATTGAACCATCAGGTCCTTCTTAGCAAAAGTGTTTATGAAAGATATTTCTGCTCCATGTTTTTAATTATGTATTTGTAAAAAGTCATTTATTCTTTAACCTACAGAATTATCCATACTCCTTCAAAAAACAGAGTTACACTAGAGCATTTAATTAATGGTCTGGAGGGAGAGACCATAGGCAATGATCTCTAACAAAATAATATTCATATTACCTATGAAAAAGCCAGGAAAGTTCAGACAGCTCCAACCAATGAAGGCTGTTGGGCAGTGCAACAGCAGCCAAGGCTTGATGCACAAACTCCAAGTAAAACAAAAGGCCAACAGACTCACTGCAGAACGTTTCAGTTAGGCACTCCTTGAGGAAAGACTTCAGCTTCTCTGGAAAAGATCAGTGGGTACCTCTGCTCCATCACAGCTTTAATCAACAAAATAAACACGACTGACAAGACATTTGACTACAAGGAAGAATAATGCAAACAGTTGTTGTGCAACAGTAGTGGCATAGACTCAGTATGGAATACATTTTGGCAGTACAGAAGTCACCACCTCCAAATAAAGACACTGTATCAGGGGGAAAGTTCAGAGTATGACAGCCTGATGAAGAGAAGAATTTTGTAAGAGACTTACAAAGCAATTGTTACCCACAATGGGGAAAAGAGATGATAAAAAATAATACAACAGTTACAGCAGGGAAAACGCAGCACATGGAAAAAAAAGTGTTTGATCATTTATGTAATTTGCTTTGCTGACACGAGATACCTCAAAGCAAAGAGCTTCAAAATTCCTTGAAAGTGCAACACACATACACAGTGACAAGTATATCCAAAGCAATGAACAGGTAATACTGAGAGGGATCTGAAGCATGACATCCAGATCATGTTCAAATTCCAGACCCTCTGATGAAGCCATCACAACAGCTCCCTGTGGGCAATCCCATAGATAAAACTGCTGTCTTCAGCTCCAGGGACAGCTTCAGACACACAGGAATTCAAAGGACTGCACTGGTTACATTCACAAAAAGCACCCCCAGTTGTATGCATGTTTAGAAAAAGTCATCTCTGTTTATCTACGACAGCAGTTTCCCCTGGGAAAAAAAAAAAAAGGACTGAATCCAAATATTTGTCCCTTGTAGGAGTTCTCTAAAGTGAGAGGCATCACAGCCCTCAAAAAAGTTCTACTTCCCCAAGATATCACAGCACCTTTCTCCCATTTGAAATGCAGAACTACAAACTGGCAAAGTAGTAGTAACAGCCACTCACAAACCTCTGGTATTGGGTGGTTGTTTTTGTTTTACACACATCTACTGTATCTAGGACAATGTCAAATGCTATTCATGATATCATAAAATTTAAGAGCTTAATATAGAATTTGAACATTCGGAGTTGCACTTACAGTTGTAACAACCAGAGTAAGCATCTGTGTTTATTTTAGGATAATATGGTGGAGAAAAGAGTTAAATTTCATAACCACACTGGGAAGCATATAGTGGAACTAATGGGCTTTTATTTACAACCTCCAAATACAAAACTCTGGGCTTTAGGAGTCTTATGCATGCCCTGATCCATTAAATACTGCCCAAGACCACTCCCCACAGATTACTGGGTAGAAAAGGCAGTCCTGATAAAGTTCTTCAGAGGCAGTAATAAAGGAACAGAACAGAATTCATTACAGATTACTCATGATGCAGTAATGACAGCCTGGCTCCAGTGGCAGGTGAAGTGTGACAGCTGCAGGGTAGAGCTGTAACCAAAAAGGAAATACGTATCACCAGCTTACTCCCCATTCTGCCTCTCTCTTTACCTCTTTGGAAAATCCAGTGAATCAGGGAAACACCTAACAAAGGAAAAGATCTACAAGGCAAAAATGTTAACAGTTTGGGCTAAACCCTACAATAAAAGCTTCATATTCCCAAGCTATCTCAGTAACGCACCTTTAGTAATTATCCACAGACAAATTGCCTCATTCTTAGAGCAAAGAAAGGGACAAAAGCTGCCAGAATCAAGTCAGCTGCAGATAAAAGCTGCTACCTGTTAGCCTGGTCTCACAGCACACGTCCAGCCCAGCCTCTCCAGAGCGGTCCAGCCTATTTTGTTTCAGGGCCAGCTGTCCAAGAGACAGCTCCAAAAGACATTATTTGGCACATATAATTGCAAAAAGTACTTTCCCATCCTGGAACATGACCAAAGGCACAAGGTAAGAGGCAGCAGCGTGGTCTCAGCTGAACATTATCCAGCTGTCATTGCATCAGTTAAGCTGTTAACATCTCAGGTGGTTCATGACAGCTATCTCCTAAGCTAGACTTGACGTTGGGAAATGGAAAGCTGCATAAACTCACCAGAAGGTTGTTGTAGGTGTTGCAGAATTCATACTGGACAAGGGACAGACTAATGGTGTAACTTCTAATGCCTCTGAAATCAACTTACTCTGTACAAAGCTGGCATCAAGTACCACAAGAGACACATACCAAGTCCACAATACACTTTACGTCCAATGATTCAAATAATTTGTACACTCAAGCTTGGAGTTGCCAGCTCTGGAGGCTGCTAAGTGCTGTGCTCCCTGCTTCATTTGTATCTGCCAGTTCAAATAATGAAGGTTGAAAAAGAACCATAATCTCTCTTGGACTCTTTTAGAGAGGTGTCTCTTGGAGATACTACTGTAGGGACAGCAAATCACTAGCCAACTTGCCAAGTTTGGCATAGACGGATCTCAGCCAGTACCAAAGAGGTTACTATACTTTTAAACAGAGTTTGGAAAGGCACCAGAATGTTTGCCATCGCTATGCACTGGGAGAGATGACCACAATTCTTGCAGGAGTCCAATCCACTACCATGTGTTAATACAAAGACAAGGACTGCTCATTGCACATCACATGCACATGCCAACCAGAATGAGAAAAAGAGAACAAGCCTGTCTATTACCTGCCAGAGAGCTCTATGTACTTCAGAATCATAGAATCACCAGGTTGGATGAGGCCCACCGGATCATCGAGTCCAACCATTCCCATCAAACACTAAACCATGTTCCCAAGGACCTCGTCTACCCATGCCTTAAACACCTCCCTGGGCAGCATATTCCAATGCCTAATGACCCTTTCCATAAAAAACTTCCTCCCAATCTCTAGCCTAAATCTCCCCTGGCAGAGCTTGAGGCCATTCCTCTT
>WAAB01020555.1:0-53315 GCA_013389865.1 Piaya cayana | reverse complement strand
CAGGATGCCATTGGCCTTCTTGGCCACCTGGGCACACTGCTGGCTCATGTTCAGTCGGCTGTTGACCAACACCCCCAGGTCCCTCTCCTCCTGGCAGCTTTCTAGACAGACTTCTCCTAGTCTGTAGCTCTGCATAGGGTTGTTGTGCCCCAAGTGCAGGACCCGGCATTTGGCCGTGTTAAACCTCATGCCATTAGACTCAGCCTTTGCTACTACAGAAAGTAGCAAAGATGCATATTCCATCATTTAGGAGACTAGCATGTTTAAAATTTATAATCCACATCCTCTAGTGTCGAAGTTAGCTCCTCTACATTCCACAGCTTTAAGTATTCCAACAAAGCAGCATTTTTTGAACACTAACTTAGCAGGACTTGTTACTGTATAGTCTGTGATACAGAAGCTGAAGAAAGTGATATTTGGCAAATAAAGTTTTAAAGAACAAAATACCAGAGCATAAAATCTTACATAAAAAGGTTAAACATTAGCCTTTTGATGTTTATCCTCCCTTCTTAACAAAGAAAAGTCATGTCTGCTCAGCGTTTAAGGCTGTGATTTTCAAAAGAAACCAAGGTAGGGAGCAAATATTACTCTAATTAAATAGGAATTGAACCCTTAACTCCCCCTCTTTGAAAATTCCTGCCTAAATCTCTGCAGAAAAGGTAACCCTTGTGCTAGTGTTTAAGAGCATATGACCAAGCTAACAGCTATTTTAATTAAAAAGCACAGCCTGCTGCTTGAAGAGCTTTTCCGCTCAAGACAAACATTTGCTTCTTAAACTAGTTCCCTACACTGGATATTTGGTGGAGTCAGCTGTTAGCACACACTGTGCTTCCTTCAAGACAACGGTCTCCTAGATTTTAAAATATCCCCTTTCTCAGGGGAAACAAAGCCTAAGTAAATACAACTGCCGTTGGAGTCTCGCTTCCACAGCCATAGGGGCTGAAATAATAAAAGGAGGCAAGCAGGCCAACCCTGCAACTGAAGCAGTACAATGTAGGTCTTCTCAAAACCACCTGAGAGAGAACGTAGCATCCCACAAATCCAGGGGCGTGGCCCACAACTCCTGATGCAGTGCTTCTGGAGCAAACTATGCAAAGGAGTGAACTCAACGGAGTATACAAATCTTAATCTCTGTTGCGCACTATTCTGAAAGGCGATTGGGGCCAGATTTCATGATGAAACACTGCAACTTTCCACAGTGAAGGAGTCCTCAGCCAAGAAAAACAACAACAGCATTTACAGTATTTTATATTGTTAATCACTTTAGCACTCAATTTACCAAGCTGTCTTTCTTGACACAAAGCTGCATAGGTGAGATTAGAGTAAAAAAGATGTTTTACATAGTCTCGTTTCTTTGTATCAATTGTAGTCTGCATCAACTGAGGCCTTTAAAACCTCAGATGGTTTCACCATGTGTTATGGAAGGATATCCCAACCTTCCACACCTCTGCATCCACTCACAGAGAAGGCTCTGTGAATTTAATTCCTGATACCAGCCAAATGTGGGGGGAGGGGGGGAAGCAGCAGCTGACAGGATTTTTTAACAGATTACCGAGTAAAAGCAGCACACTAACAAATACCAGAGTCAGCTCAGGGGAAGATGGCTGGCAGGGAGAGAAGGCAAAGAAGCCTTCCTCCACAGACTGCAGTGAGTCCATTCAGCTGGTTTAACCCTTGCATGGCACAGACATTAGCCAGGATTTCTGGCTTATCTGGATTCAAATCACACTTAAATTCTCTGACCTGCCATGCACAGAAGAATAGACTTCAGTCTTATACAATAGCATACTTATCTATTTCCAAGAAAAGGTGAGCTTCCTTAGAGATCTGCAACATCATGCCTTGAAAGGACTCAACAAACACTGGTTCTGACAAAGGATTTAGCCTGGGACAAGATAAAGCCATCCTTAAACAAACAAACAAACGATCAGTTAACACTGGCAACAGGAAAGATCTGGTGAAGTTTCACCAAAACACTTCCAAGATTGTCTTAGGAGCTAAAAAGGTATTACCTTCACAATCATTTTAACCATATGAAATTTGAGAACTCTGAAGGTGACAAAAACATTACCAACAGCAGGAATTTCTCATCATTGTTTCAGAAAGGGGAGATTTTATCTTTCCAGAAAAAGCAGCAAAATGAGAAAGGGAAGGCATGCACTTACAGAAAAGGAGCAGTGAAGTTTTGTTTGAGGAGTAGGAAACCAAGCTGAAAGCAAACAGTCCCTCAAAAGCTACATTCCACTACCAAACAGAAAAAAAACCCAAAACCCACCACCCAAAAAAATCACCCCAACCCAGTCATGTAGCCCAGTCTATCACCTGGTCATGGAACAACATGAGGCTGACGGTTACCAAAATGAGGACAGATTCCGTTTCAGTAAAGGATGCATCAATATGACTGTAGACAAAACTACTTACTGGGTGCAACACAGCTTGATCTTTATAGCAAGGAATGGGATTGGTTTCTCTGTGCCACAAAGCACAAATTAGATTAATAAACATGCTAGAGCATCATCCACAGCACAATAAAGACTAAAATTGCCAACAGACCAATTTAAATGTCTCCACAATTATTTGGCAATTAAGTATTAGAGGAGACTGCAGAAGTACTGTTATGAAGACAGCACAGGTACACTATTAGAGTGCTTTTAGTAAATTTAACATCTTTACACTTTTGGCTGATGTTTTTTCAAACTCGCATGTTTGGGCCCTTGTTTTTCCCTCTAGGCTGCACACAATGTCTTCTAACCTCAAGGTCTCATTGGAAGATTTTGATTTCCTGAAGCTTTCACTCTCACAGTTCCTCACTGATAGGATATAAGCATTTATTAGGACAGACTCTTAAAAAGTTGTTTGTTCAGCTCTCCCCTCTTCACTTTCCTTAGAGATGATTTACAGTGCTATAAACCATGTTCGTGCAAAGGATGGACCTGCACTTACACAACATTTCCTTATTGCTGAGAAACTATTTTATTGTAGCTTACTCCTGTCAGCATCTGCTGCAGTTTAATCTTGAAAAAAGTTATCTTCAACTTCCAGAAACACTAGGATCAGCAGCTACACTGCAGAGGAATGGCTATCACTAAGGCATCCTGTGGATGCCTTACATGCCAAACATATGCCGATATAATCGTGCATAGCTCATTCTGAAGTTACCCACATTTTAGTTTGAATAACAAAACTGGCACTGTACATTTAAAATAAGACAGTTGGGTTCCCCTAAGGCTGCAACATCCACTGTTCAAACAGCCAAGCTGCTGCTGCTTAAAACTGTGAAGCCAGTTTTAGTTCCTAACTTATCAGAATCTTTAAGTCTACAAAGTCAATGGTTTTGAGAAGTCACCATCTAAACCCATCACTGCACTTATCACCTTAAGCGCACCATAAAAAAAGGAAACTCAGAAAGCCCATTCTATCAAACCATTTCACGTTACAGGAACATACAGCTTGGGGACTTACTCTCTTTCCAAGGTTTCCCCCAAGGGAAGCACAGACCGTTTTCTGGAGAGAGTGTGCACACAACAGTAGGCTCCAGCATACGTCTAACGATTTGCCCCTGTGGTAGTCAGAGCCCACAAGAGGTTCAGAGCAGGAACCACCACAACTGCATTAAAAAGAACTTCAGGGGTTAATTAGAGTGACAATCTACCACAAACCCAAACAGAAACACCAAGGCCTCTTCCCAGCAAGCTCTAGAAACCATTCCCAGGGACAATAGCTATCCATCCAATTGCTGTTAGCCAAGCTAAGTTTCTGGTGCCTCTACAAAGCAAAATAATCCCTTGCAAATTATAAACTCATGCTGTACGCACTCATGATCCATCTTCTCTACCCTTCAGGAATGAGCCCGAGATTAATTTATTACTGATGGACACTAGAAGCCATAACAAGGTTTATAATTTCTGCAGCATGAAGCAAGGTTTTAGGGGTTACTGAAAAGTTGTTGAGTCCACATCCAAGTTCTCTTCTTGTTTTCCTTTGCAGGTTTCACTTTCTGTAGGCATTAAGGACACCCAGACATAGAAACAGAATAGAAGCAAGAGTACTTACTCATTAAGGGGAGGACTCATTTTCTCCTATTTACACCGAGTTTCAAAGAGCTATGCAAGCAATCGTGCATTTCACTCTTACATGGTTTTATCTTCACTTAAGAATACATAATTCATTAAAGTTAATGCTTCCTTACAGCAGCAGTTAATGCTGCTTCCTTACATCATGATGCATGACACTTCCTTGAATTCACACTTTTCCCTCTACAGACCTAAAGCAAACTCATTTAATGAAGCAAAAGTAGCTTTGCTAGTCAGTGAACTCCAGATAAAAATTAGTCACAGCAAGGAAATAAAAATAGCAAAAACATAAGCTTCCCATACACACTCTTTTTCTCTTCCCTCCCTTTCTCCCACACCTTTGCTTTTTTTCAGATTTGTCCTGTTCTTCAGCAGTGTTAACTGTTATCCACAAAGGAATCACCATCCTGGGTTAAAATTACCCACAAGATGGATCAGCAAAGCATCGCTAATGCTCACACCTGTAACGGCTAAGTCATGCTTTGCAATTTTGCAAAACACATGTCCTCTTGCAAAGTAATCCCTATGAGCAGAAGAGCTGCTGATAGTGGCCCTACACTGCAGTTCCAGAATCACAGAACATGTGTGTCAAACCCATGCGTACAGAAGCCTGTAACACTGCCTGGTTCAATAGGGAATAGCCCTCCGCTGTGGTCACTTTGACGCAAACAATTTTCTTTTAAGGGTTCCACTAACATCTGCCCCCCAGGCTGCAGAACAAGTCACAGATGTGAGCTGCATACATCTAAATGTAGGTGAATGTCAGCTGAAGGCCAGAAATTCAGCATTTCACTCCCACAGTGTGCGCAGCCCATACATGAATGTTTCCCATAGTACGTACCTGTCCATTGCGGTGGGCAGCGGCAATTGTACGTGTTCACACCATCCACACATATGCCCCCATTTTGGCAGTTGTGATTTGGGCAGTCATCAACGTTGTGCCCACAGATGTTCCCCTCAAAACCTGGACAAAGCAGAAACACAGCAGACTGAAATGAGCTTCCAGTGGTAATCCACCCTTCATGCAGCTTCTCTCCTTTTTTCTTCAAGGCCTCCCCTGCTAACCTAATCCTGCTGAAACTATATGCAGCACTGACTGGAGACATTGCTGAACGCCTTACTGATAGCATGCAAGTCAGGCTGCACAGCTAGAACAATACTGGGGAGAAAGCCAAATAGACATTCATCAAAGGTATTTTTTTCTTTAAGTGACTAATGAGCACAGCCATTCAAAGTAAGCAAAGTGAAGACCAAGAGATTAAGTTTACTGTGAGGTGAACCCATCTCTGCCAACCAAGCAGCAGCTAGGTCATCACTCAGGACAAGCTTCCCATAGCAAAAAAGTGCCTGGCATCCACTTCATTAATATCTCAGTGTAGTTTATGTGCCTTGGTCACATCAAAGAAAGATACTGTATTCTTTCAAAATGAGGTTTCAAATTCCTGATTTGACCCTCTTCAGTGTTAGACAAGTTACTCACTCAACAAATCAGCCACCACCCAATCAATGCTTATACACTAAGCCCAGACTGAAAAGCAGAAGAAATCAGACCCCTCTTCCCCAGGTAATGCTGGCAAAGCATCCTTGCTAAGCCTCCTTTACTTTTCAAATAAGGAGAAGGAGGGAGTTGGCCATAAGCCATGTTTCACTCGATTTCCCCTGATGATTTACCCCATCCTTCATTAAAGAAACTTGCCATTTCTGCTGGATTAGAGAGTTATTTATCAAGCACAAGTGGATGCATGCTAATGTGCGGTAAATGATTCCAGAACACATGCATTAATTTAAAACATCAACTCTGCCTCTCCACTGGTTTGGAATGTAACATTAACATTATGAAGTCCTCTCATCTAAAATTATGCTTTAACCCCTCTACTTTTGATAGCATCTTCCAGACACTTCCATAACACCTGTGTCAAGCCACACAGACCCTGCAAGCAACATCTGGTCCAATGCAGATAATACTGTGTGGCAGAGAAGACAGACTGTAAAGCTCAGAAGCAGTTGCTCCAGATGACCACTACTCTCAAGAAAACTTGAGAGGACTCATATTCATTCCCACCTCCTGAACTTTTCCAGTACTACAGGAAAGAGTCAGAAGCAGAGTGCTGTTGCCATACTGTATCAGGTGCATTAGAATCCAACAGCAAGAAAGAATAGACCCAACATTAAAACACAGACCTGCATTATTACCTCCTTCAAAGCCCTTCCCATCTTCACCTAAGGTACTGTAAATAACCTTGCCATTGGGAAAGTTAAATCCATGGCTAGTCTGAACCCTAATCACCACTGCAGTGCCTTCCTGGCAAAAGGTCCCAAGGAAAAACTACCAAGGAATAGAATAAGTATCAGACCTCTACATTTTCAGCTGTGTAAAGCTACCACGCATGACCAAAGGGTCAACCGTAACACCAAGGTGTCCCATCAGCTTGCTTTTCAGCTCAAGGAGAACCATTCCACTCACCACAGATTCCATTCATGCCTTTGACATGATCAGCATGGAAGTGCACACAGAACCACAAACTTGAAAAGTCCAAGTTCATATCATTTCAGTTCTGACAATATGAAGATGCATCTTACCTTGTAGTGTAGCAAAGAAATTTCTGACAGCAGGCATTTATTTACCACTATCTCACTGTACTACACACAAATTTAAAGTGGCCCAATAATTTTGAGTAATAATAGTGCATGGAAGTCACCCCAACCCTCAAACCTCACAAAGCCATAATACATTTTCACATTTAACCAGCTATATTACCATCCTCAAGCATCTCATATAAATGCAGAAAACAATCCCACACTAAAAGCTGGGGGATAACACTAGTGACACTAGAAGAGAAACAAAAAAGAGCTTGGGAGTAAAAAAAAAAGGCACTATGTAATAAAACTTTCAAGAGAAATGATACACAGTCACGTGTTGTCAGTCAAAAGACATTTCCAAGGGAAAGGGACTTGGGAAAGGTTGGACACTATTTTAAGTGTAAAGCTGAAAAAACCCCAAATTTCCATTTTGGTAACCTTCCAACACCCAAAATCCCTTTAAATTTAGTCTTACACTGAAGAACAATCTTGGCTTAGTTCTAGAACATCTAAAAGTTGTAAAGGCACATTTTTTGTGTCCTTTTCAATCTGAATTTACACCACGATATTGTAATCTGCTCAATTTGTAAAGAAAACAGTCCTGGTGAATTTTACCTTTTATCCTATAACCAGTCCCTTAGAGTCATGGTTGTTTGGGCCAACACACCTACATTTGAGTGTGACAAGCATGAAGTTGCACTGAGACACGTGAGCTTTTTCCTAAACTGGTCCCAGGATCTGATTTTGCAGTTATGCAATCTGACTTTCTTCCAAAAACCCAGAGAGTTTACTGTTTTCACGTACTTGGACACCTGACAGTGTTTCCTGTTCCTCTCTGTGCTGGGACCAACATGTTGCCCTTTGCTTTCTTCCTCAAAAGAACCATTTTTGGAGCAAAAGCTGACTTTTGCTCTCTATCTCCAGGCACAGCAAACAAAGGAATAAGAACCTCAAGAGGAAAAGTATTCCCACTGCTAACAGTATATTGTTCCTCCTCTGCTATGCAGACTGGTATGAGCAGATAACTTTACTCCTACATTATGCAAAATCTTCATCCCAATCCAGAGCACTACATCCAGTTTCCTTCCAAATCTTAATCCTAATCCATATTTCCACCTATATATTACACCTCAGTCTCTTTGCAGGACCAATTAGTTAGAGGGACGGGAAATTATACCTGAATGAAAAAGTCACATTATTGCTAAATTTACAGCCTGCTGACAAGAAATTCAGGATCTCAGCACACTCACGTTAACCTGCATCATTTTAGAATAATGGAAAGGTTTGGGTTGGAACGGACCTTAAAGCCCATCCAGTTTCACACCCCTGACATAGGCAGGGACATCCCCCATTGGATCAGGCTGCTCAAAGCCCCATTAAACCTGTCCTTGAACACCTCCAGGAATGGGATAACCACCACTTCTCTGGGCAACCTGTGCCAGTGCCTCATCACCCTCACAGGAAAACATTTCTCCCTACGATTTCACCTCAAACTCTCTTCTTTTCAGCTTAAAACCATTTCCCCTCATCCTATCTCTGCACTTCCTGATCATGGGCCTCTCCTCAGCTTTCCTGGAGCCCCTTTCAGTACTGGGAGGCTGTTATAATTTCTCACTGGAGCATTCTCTTCTCCAGGCTGAATAAGCCCAACTCTCTCAGTCTGCACTTGTATGAAGACTGCTCCAGCCCTCCAATCATCTTTGTGGTCTCCTCTGGACTTGCTCAAACAAATCCATGTCCTTCTTGTGCCAAGGACTCCAGAACTGGACACAGGGCTCCAGGTGGGGTCTCACCAGAGCAGAGCAGCAGAATCCCCTCCCTCACACTGATGGTCCCACTGCTTTGGATGCAGCCCAGGATACAGTTTGGCTCTCTGCAAGCACACGCTGCTTGCTTCTCTCATCCTCCAACATCCCAAGACCTTATCTTCAGGGCTGCTCTGAATCCCTTTTCTCCACCCAGACTTAATTGTGCTTGCCTTGACCCAGGTGCAGGACCTTGCACTTGGCCACATTTTAACATCGAAGTAAGGTTGTGGACATAGCAGGTGGCTAACATCAGTTGCCTATGTGCAACTCTGACAGTAGTTTCTTGAAATAAACATGGGATGGGCTACTCCACCCAAGGCAGCCAGCTTGCCCAGAAGAGAGGGGCACACACACTGGAGTCCCAAGACTGCTGCCACACAGAACCTCGCACCCCTCAGGAGGCAGCTCATCCCTAAATCCCAGCAAGCAGGGTCTTTCCACTGCTCTAAGTTCCGTGTGTTTGCTAGACCCCATTTGTGATGCTCCCTATGCGGGGAAGCATGATGCTCCACTACAGACCAGCATGAGTTACTTCCTCTTCCCAGGAAGTGTTCCAGCTCTCATGAATAGCCTGCTCCAGCCTGACAGATTGTTTCCTGAATAAGCCCTTCGAATTCCCTAGGGTCCTTATCTTAGTTAATGGGTAATTATTTTGATGGATAACAATGAATAATCACTTTCCCAGCTGAGAACTTCCTCTATTGACTTGTTTAACATTCCTTTAAAGGTTAGTTGCCAAATGAATTCTTTTTTTGTAAAATATTTATAACTACAAGCTCATTCCTACATTTAAAGGAGTTGCTAATGCTTCAGGTTAATTCTTTCACAGAAGTATATATTTTTTACTATGACTTATGCTTGACCCAGCATGCTCAGTTCTCTACAATCTTGGTTTTATCCAACCCAAACCCAGCGGAAAAATGATTACACTAGATGGATAGAAAATAAGAAGTACCTTTCACACAGATGTAATACTGACAGTAAATAACTCTCCACTTATACTTGCAGCCAAATAATGACTTCTAATATACATGACTTCACAAATTACCTAATGCAAGTTTTGTCTGTGCAATCCCACAAGTGAAAAGGGCACCTGAAAACTTAGAGTAGCTTGACTACACTACACATACACAGTACTCGCACTATTGCAGATACAGCTGCTGTGACATCTAACTCTACAGTGTAGGTTTTCCACATTTTCAAGCTCTCATTCTCCTGTACCTGCATTTACAAAAAATTAAATTAACTCAAAGGCCAAAAAGCAAATATCTACAGGAAGCAAGAACCCATGTAAAGGCCAGTCCAGGAGTAATCTAATTATGCCTAAATTGCTGCTTGGACACAGTCAGTTTCTTCAAAGCAGTTTCACAGGTCACAAGATGCAAAATTATATTAAAAAAACATCCCAGCAGTTCAAGATTTAACTGCCTTCTGGCTCTATGGCCATAACGCTGAGTGATGGCAACATCTGATGGCAGTCCAGAAGAAATGGCTAGAGCAATTCCATTTATAGTCACAATATCATCGGCACTGCTCCAATTCAGAGTCAAAATAGGAATTTTAAGTCCACAATCTCAGCACTCTTCCAGACAAGCAGGCCTTGTTCACATCTTCCCTGGGTGTGACAGGCCACCATTCCCTTCTTCTGTTGACCCCTTCTTCCCAAACAGAACCTTTTCCAACACTTCAGAAATTTTGCTCTGCATGCCTCATGAAGGTGGAAGAAACAGATGGGGACCTTGCCTTTATCAGGGATTTTATTGTAAGCTTTTTGGACTCTCCAGCCTCCCCCTGCTCTTTTTTTTTTTCCCCTCTCCTGTTTTTTATATGACTTGCTTTTAAAAAAAATCAAGCTAGAAAAACAACACAGCCAACTTAAACAAATACAGGAAACAGAGAAGTGAATGCTCTCAAAGCTGCATCAACTCACCCCCACTATACATGTTGTGTAATAAGTCCAAAAAAGCAGCTAATAACCCAAAACTACTGTGAGCAGTGTGGGTGTAACTGTTACTATAGCAATCTCATTTTCATTTCCTGACTATAGTTTAGCCAGCCCACGTGCTTGTCTAAGGGAAAATATGCTCCTACCCAGATTCGTACCCCTCTAAGAGAATCAAAAAAGCCAACTGTTTCACCAGCTTTGCAGTATCTAATCCTTCAAACCTCATCTTCCTCTGCTCCACCATAACACTTCTGCACGAGATCTTAAACTCCTTGAACTGGCTGAGCAGACCAGACTTTTGAGAAAATTCTGAGTTTCTGATCAAGCCTGTTAAACCAGAGATACTGAGTTCACAATTCCATTTTAAAAAGATGTAAAGCAGTAAAACAATAAATTCCATTAGAACAACTGTTAGTTAAAACACAGCATTTTCAAGGACTCTGTATGTTCAAGCATAGACAGAAATGGTTGCTTTCACATCCTTCTATTTTAAGATTGACTTTCCTAAACTCTGCAAAGCCACGTGCTTGCCCAGATGACTTAGCAAGTGCCTTCAAACCAACTCTCTAAGGTTGGCAATGTACACTCATGGTCATTTGAGCCAAAACTTCAGGGCAAAGGTAACCAAAAAAACAGAGTATTTTTCACAAGTTCAGTTCTAAATGCTCTTCTCGCACATACCTGCGACTCCAGATGATCCCCATGAGAATGCAGACACTCTACACTCATCCTAAACAGTATATGGCAACTACATCTTTCACATAAATAACAACAGAGAAATGCTAGAGGGATGACAGTTTACTTTTCTAGATTACCACACACTAAGTCTTCATGTGCCAAACTGCAACACACTTAAGTAGGAAGTCAAATCCAAAGCATTTCCAAACAACCAGTTTCCCATGGACTGAGCTACTCAGTAAAAAAATACCAGCCTTAAAAAAAACCCTGATATGCAAACATGTCTAATTCTGCTCTATGGTCAGTTTGACAAGTGGATGGGGAGGAACAGGTCAGGATGAAACTGCCAGGGTCCCAACCAGGTGAGATGTGGTTGTTTGTAAAGACAAGTGCCTTGGTGATAGGAGCCCAGCTTGACATACAAAACCAATACAGCCCATAATCCCGAGTAAGGCACATCACCCCTGCTGGGGATGAACTCGGGACAGCGAACAGCACCAGAAAACAAGGAAGCCTAATTTATCTGCAGCCATTAAAGGACAAAGAGGGTGTGGTGAGGGAGAAATGGTATCTCCTAAGATTTGGAGCAACTGGGGAAAAAAAAGGAAGGGAAGAGAACCTAGTATGTTTTAGAGTAAAGACAAGTTCATCTTAATTCAAGCACTGAAGTTAACAGACAGCAGCCTGTACTGACACAAAACTATGCATCTGTAGAGATTTATGTTCATGGAATTTCACATTCCAAATGGGCATTAGGAGACACCACCCTAATTTCCTTGAATCTGCCTTATAGTTCTTATTGATTTGATTCTGTGCCTCTAACTGGCTTCCAGAGAAATCTTTCATTTCTAGCTTTCTTACACTTTCTTCCCTTCCATATTACAAAACCCTGACAGTCAGAATTTAACATACTAGCAGAGCTTCCCACCTTGCTGAGCTTTCTCCTGCCCACGTTACACTACACCAATACCACTAAGAGAAGTTTTCACAACACAGACAGGAATGCAGTGACAAGAGTACAAAATCCAAGCACTTGAAAAAGCATTATTTACCTGGCAGACAGTTGCACTCAAAGGTGAAGTCACTTGTTTGATGACAAGTTCCTCCATTCAAACAGGGTGATGGGGAACATGGCACATAGATGCTTTCACAGTGATGCCCTGTATAGCCAGGTTTGCACTGGCATCGGTACGAACCAGGCAAATTGATACAACTCCCACCATGCTGGCAAAGGCCTGGTGTGGCACATTCATTCACATCTATCTCACACCTCTGGCCAGTGTAGCCAGAGAGACAGATGCAGGAGAACTTATTTCCAGATACAGTACATGTACTTCCATTAGCACAAGGTTGAGAAGTGCAGGTATCAATCCACTGGCAGTCCTTTCCTAAAGGATCAAAGCATAACACTCCATTAAGAAAGAGTTGCTTCTATGGAAAACAGTATTTCCTTCATGCTACCTCAAAATGATTGGTGTAGTAAGTTTTAAATTGTTACAGGAAAAATTATACCTGCATTTTACAACATTGTATTCGAAACAAAAATCAATTTACAGTTACAGAATGAAGTCATTTTACTTACAGGGTAGCAGGTAGATACAGAATGTTGTGATTTACATAAATAACCCATGACCTGAAGTCATAATACACACTGACAGTCACTCTTCCTCTATGTCCCCTTCAAGAGTGAAAGGGGCAAGCTTCCAAGATCCCCCTCACACACCCAATTAGAACTTTCCCATAGAAAGATACTGTTGGCCAAATATGCTTAATCTTCTTCAGAATGTAGACCCTGAATTCCAAGTGTAACAGCCACTCCAGAGTAGCTTCTGCACTCAACTTTTTTTCCCCAAGTGGCTAACCCCACAAGATCTAAATATCTTTCTACTTACGTCTAAAAGGGTAGGGAGCTTGATTCTCTACCCTCCTTTGCTTTTTTGGTCATGAAGTCATTTAGACTTCTCATTTCCTGTGCTGAAGCTAGTAAAATTGAGAGCATACTAGGACTGACACAGAACATTCTCAGATTCTCAGATGAAGTAATTCCTGCCAGAGGAAGTCCAGAGGTACAAACTCAGAATCTCACCTGTGTAACCTGGAGGACAGACACACTCATACATTTCCTGGCTGTGGGGATGACAAGTTCCTCCATTCAGGCAGGGCTGGGACATGTAGCAGAGGTGTGATTCAGAGTACTGACAATCCTCTCCCGTGAACCCTGGAGCACATCTGCAGGTAGCCTTTCCGATCAGAGATGTAGTTTCACAAGTTCCCCCATTCTTACAGGTATTGCTTTCACAAGGGTTCCTGTACTGGCAGTAGTCTCCAAGAAAGCCTTCTTGACACCTGCAAAGAGAAGAAATTACTTGCAGCATGTTCACATGAAGGCTTGTTGTCCTGGGAACACACCAGGAATGAAGACCCATGACCACTGAAGGTCTTGGAATTTGCCAAAATTAGTGGTAAGACTGACAGACCCAAATGCTAACGTCATACTTGTAACAGGGCCTTCCTCTGGGACTGTCCCAAATGAGGCCACTAAAAATTTAAGTTCAAATTGTGAAATCACTCATTACAAAATAAATAAATAAATACTTAAAACAGAGTTATGTCAAATGTGGGAACTTAGTCCTTCACTTCCCAAAAGCTTAAGTTAAAGAACCATGGAGAAACAATTAATTCCTTGCACCTACTCGCTCTCTAATAAGCATCCTTTTTAGAAGAAAAACAAGTTCTTTCTGTAACAGTTGTTAATACCAGGTTATTATCCATCTTCAAAAATATATAAACCTTGTACAAAAGCAGCATCTGAGGGCCTGAAGATCCATAGCAGATCTTCTTCCACAACTCTCCCGTGAGACAGGAATATACTTTTATCCCCATGCTAATAAGTGCATCTGGGGCTGTGACATGCTGAAGCCTGCGCTCAGCCAGCAGCACAGCCTCTGAAGTCAGGTCTCTCACGCCCCAGCCAGCACCCTAGTGACAAGGTCACTGTTCCTGTCTCCCACAGAAAAATGAGTACTCACACACTATCTACAACCAAGGCAATATTTTATACAAAGACCTGTGATTGGAGAATAATTGCAGTTATTTCTCTCTAACCTAAACTTATGTCAATACTATCTGACATTTGTCAGCTGCAATCCATCTTTTAACTGGCCTTTGCACCACAAATTTTCCATTTCACTTCCAGCAATACAGGACCCAGGCAAGCCAGCTGCAGGCCTCACCTTTGTGCCACCTACAGTTTTGGTTGCTGCTTCCAGGTAGCAGGAAGCTGCAAGAGTACATGCTGGATAAAAGTAACACCTAATAGAGAACAGGACTGCCCACTTGCAGGTTCTCCTATAGCACATAGCTGCATGCTTTAACTGATACATAAACCAAGATTTGACTGCAAAGCATTCAGAGGAGAACATGATACACACTGTTCCAGAAAAGGATAGGTGCAATTATTAAATCACAAGTTACTCAAATCCAGCTGGAGGAAATTCCAGTGTCAAGAAATACACAAAGTCTCTAGTTTAGCCCCTAGACAAGAATGTGACAGTAAAGAGACTACCTTTTCCTTAGACACTTAAAAATTTATGGTGGATTGAAACAAACAAAACAAATCAAATCCAAAAAAAGCCTCACCAAGGCACATCTAGCTGGAGAAGCCTTAAAACTTAGTTTAGAAATCAAAGAACAGTTATGAAGCTGTGTTTTAAACACAAGCCTAAAGTGATCTACCTTTGTTCCCATACCGCTCAACTCTTCTATAATGAACAAAACCAGAAAACATCAATGCTGGTCAAACACATAAGTACGAGAGAAGATGAGATCTTGACAGAGTAGTAACATGGACTGCTTAACAAGGCAGCCAGCATGCAAAGTGCACTTCAACACTGCACAGTCACACATCTAGAAACAAAACACAAGCAGCATCCTCCCTAAAACAGGAGGTTGACCCAGGGAAAGGCAAACTTGCTCTGCAGCTCTCTAACAGTCAACTGAATGTGAATTTCTAACGTGACAGTTTGGCCAGGGATACTTTAGATGTATCAATGGCAAATATAGAGTAGGAACTGAGATGATGATACACCTGATATTTGCAGGGCACAACCATTAATAGACATTTACATCAGTTCTGGTGTCTGCTCTTTAAGGAAAAAGATGAAAAGAATTCAAATAAGCCAATGGTAACGATTAACAAAAATCTCTTGACACAATAAGAAGTTCAGGTAGCTCAGTCTCTCTATCAAAGGGAAAATGGAAGGAGACAGTTAATCAAAAGCTCAAAGTACCCACAAAGAAACTCAGATTTAACAATAATTCCTAATCTAGAAAGGACAAGGATAACAGAACGGAGCAGTTAAAAGTTTAAGCTTTATCTTCAGACAGTGACTTGTAGTTTCAGCAGTGGAAGCAACTGAAACAACGTATTAAAGGTTGCAGTGGAATTTCTCCATCACTCACACATGCTTAAAAGAACACCGGGATTGACTGCTTCACAAAGAGTATACATGCTAGTTCAAACACTACTATTCAGAGAGGTTATTATCCAAGTTTCGCAAGGGGTCATTACAAGATGACCACAACTGTTTTTTCTCATTTTAAAATTTATTAACTAGCTTTACCCATATGTCTCAAGCAGGAAAGTCACATAATAGTGTGCATAATAGTAATTTACCATTCCCAACACACAAATTAGACTCCTTTCACCATACCTTAATAATTTCAACTTCATACCCAAGAATATACAATGAAAAAAAGAGGTTTTGCAGGGCAAGGCAGGATTAATAAAGGTACAGAAAGTAAATCCTGAGACAATACCATTTGCAGAATATCCTCTGCCCCTTGTGCTGTCCTCGGTGTAACAGCTGGAGACTGTCAGCCAGCACTGTTACATCACACGAGGCAACCTTTTGAGTATTCTGGACCTAAACCACAGCAGTTCTATTGGCTTTCTTTAACATCTTAAATCCCTCCTTGACACAGGTGAGATATCAGTCCAAACACCAGCGGGCTACAGCACAGCAGTGTAGGAGCTCAACCACATAGAATTCTGGCACTCAGCAAAGACAGCTGTGCCAGCAGATGGAGAATTGCTTGACTCCCACAGCATTCAAGCCTGTATGCAGTACATGGGCTAGCTCTGCTCAGAAATTGTCTGCATAACCACAGTTAAATCATGTTTCTGGACATCTATATGTAGCTGATGTACACCTCAAGTCAAATTGAACTTAAGTTCCAGAGGGCTTACACGATTTTGTGAAAGGATTTCTTCTGGTTTCAGTACAACCAGCCATGGGGGTCGGTCTGGGGACTCAGGAACTTCAGTATCAACAGCACACCAAGCTCTACAGCCTAACAGCGGCAGGCACAGGCCATCCACTTGGAGTTCTCTTGATAATGAAAGCAAGATCAACCAACCAAAACCTCACAAAACCTCACCTAGGGCATCTAATCAGGCAAACGAGGTCCTCCAACACCACCCATCACTCCAACAAATACAAAATAAACCAAAGCACACCTAAAAGACTAGCTAAAGTTCATTTCTCATTGAAAGGCTGTAAAACAAATTAGAAATTCCAGAGGAGCATTTCATGTTTTGCCCACAAGCAAATAAACCACCAAAATACTCTTACTCTCCCACCCCCAAGACTCTGGAACACTGGAAGGTGCATTTATCTCTTTCCCTTGGATAACAGGGTAGAGGGAGCCAAAACACTGATTAAGAGTATTGCTGGTATGATTTAAAAGGAAGGCTGAGACCTGACATCTGAGACAGCACTCACAACCATCACCCAAAAATGGCCCCACAATTTGTACACAAACATTCTGGTACATGGCAAAGAATGCTCCGAGACCAGTCTTGTTCTAGTATCTTCCAAGGCTAATCAGAAAAACAAGGAGCAGCGCTCCATCAGGGAACAGAAAAAGCTCTAACTTCAGCTCTTTATGCCTGGAAGGACAAAACCTTACAGAACAAGCCAGAGGGAACATGCCTGCCTGTGGAGGGGCAGTACATCAGGTACAGATGCGCTGGTACCCACCATTTTGCTCTCCCCCTAGAGAAGAGCTATGTCACAGTTATACAGTCTTCCGCTCCAGCAACTCAGTGCAATCCTTTTTTAATATTAAGGAACAAAATCCCACAGTCTCGATCTTCAGCCACGTCTCCTGTCAACAACATTTCTAGGCACAAATACTAGTAATTTAGTTCTAAATGTTAGTCTAGACAAAACTGCAAATATTTGCCCCTTATTCATGTCAGGCACCGCATTTTTTCTCTAAAAATAGAGGCAAACACTGAAAAAGCGGGGGTCTAAGTCCAAACTTCTTTAAAGGATATGATTATCCTCAACAGCAACTCCAGCTCCCCACCGCTCCTGCTCTGCTCTCATCCCAACCTACTCTTTCAAGTTCTCTTTATTAGAGGGAGAAAAAAAGAAAAAAGCCACTAGTCTACAGAACAGCTTAAAATTGTAGCAGCTTGTGTCAGCTCCAAAGGACATGCTCAGAAGAGGAAACTGAATCTTTTCCAAATAAAAGCCACTGTTTCTCCTCAGTTTTCCATCTAACACTCAGAAAGATGAAGTTTGGTCTGGCACTTTCTGGAAGCACATGAGGTCTATTAACCTACTTCAACAGCAATTTAATCTTTTAAGAACAAATTTCACGTACAACTTAATTCAAATAATGATTTCTGAAAGCTAGAGTTCAAAATGGGAAAAATGTCCTGTGGGCTGCATCAGCTATGCAGCTGCTTCTAATTAAAGCTTCTCCTTTACTCTCTCTGGGCTACTTTCCAGCACAAATACTTCAGTCAGAGCTCAGCCCATTTTTTCCCTCCTCCTTTTCAGTCCCAGTCTGCATTTGTCTTAGCTCAGGCTCTCATGGAGCTAAACAAGACATAAAACCAAAATGAAAGTATTTATCCAAATCTGAAGTACCCACAAAGCCAAAGAGCTGTATTCACTCTTAACAGCCTAATGCTACAAGTGAAGTAGAAGACTCACAATGCTGTATTTTTGGCTCTTCTGCCACAAAACTACATTGAGGTTACCTCCCAACACTTTGTTCTCTCTTGCTTTCAAAAGACTTATGGAAAAAAATGTCTAGTCTGCTGGAAAAACCTCATCTGCTGGACTGTATTTGCTTGAGCACATTCACAGGACAGTCTCTTCAAATGCACCTTATATACTGTTTTAACCAGTCTTCCAGATGTTTGACTGTCATGGGAGTTTCCAATTCAGGCCCAGTGATATCATCTGGAGATGCACAGAAGGAAGCAGATGGTTTTAATTTAAAACACGAAGGGAAGAATTTCCTCCTAGTCTTGCTTCTCCCCTCCTCAACCCAGCACTCCCTTCACTTTGATTGGAACACACTTGGGCGGGGGGAGGAAGGGAATGCAGTCTTGATGACTAACATCAGAAGGGTCCCAGCTACACTGCTACAGATTTTAACCACACTTCCCTCCGGCTCCCAGGTTCTGACTCCCACACCTACACCTCCTCTCAGGAGGGAGAACAGGATTCTCTGGTTAGCTTTACAAATTCTCCTTCCCATGTCTCAAGGCTCCCATTTATGCGTCATACTTTGCAAACTATGGGATGGGACGGGCTCTATGTCGAGAGCTTAAAGCAGTACACAACTATTCTTTGGAGTCCACAGAAACTGCTTCAACAGTGTAACAATTCACACTATCCCTAGGAGTAAGTGCCACCCAAATCTGAACAGTCAAGGTTTAGTTCAGCTTTTTCTGATCATCAGAGCTCTGAACAGCTTTTGGTCTGCACAGGTAAACCACAATAGCAAATTTTGACCAAGTAAGTCAAATCACCATTTTCTTCCTAGATTTGAAGCTATGCATGCTCACCACTTTCTCCTCTGCCCTGGTCTGAAAAGGTCGCCTTCACCTTTTGCAAGGAGACAATAAAAAAGGAAAGGGCAGTCCACTCTCAGAAAAGGGATAACTAACTTCTGCATTTAGCCTCTTCTACAAAACTCTCAGACGTCATCCTCCTACAAGGTCTCCTATGGGTATTCCCCGTTCACTGGTCTATCTCTCAAGATAGACTCTAAGAGGCTATCTGCTGCAGACTCAGAAGCACTTCTTCAGTCTAGGATATTGCTTCCAGCTCAAGAAGTTAATTCCTTTATGAAGGCCCATCTGGAAAGAAAGGTAGGTCAAAAACCTGGCAGAGGAGTTGGAGTTACTGGGGTTGAAACTTGGATAGAAGGCCCTTACCACCACATCGTTGCTGCTTTGAGGTCCTCCTGCTGCCAATTTGCAAAAACTTGTCACGCAGTGAAGCATCAGCCTACTATAGCAGCCTCCCCATTTGACTATGCACAATAGGTCATGGTTGCCACTGTCCTTACTTGGTTTTTTTTTACCACCATAGTGTTAAAGCAGTACTTTAGTTACAGAGGCACTGATATCCATCCAGGACACAATATGCAACAGTCCTGAGGTCAAAATTCCAATTTTGAAAGCCTACAAAGCACGAGAAGTAGCAAGGCCAAGTTTCCTCCCTAAACCTTGGAGCACCCCTACTCACTCCCTTCCCACTTGTATCTCTGCTCCCTGTCACTGGGGCACAGTGGATCCCAGCTGGGAGATGCCATAGCTGCCAAACATGGGGAAAACAATGAAGATACTCTCTGCTTCAGGTCCTGACCCACTCCAGGCACAGAGGGATGTCCGGTCCTGCATCCTTCTGCAGCAGAGCAGAGTCAGACACTTAGAAAACACCGCACAGCACTGCCAAAATCTCTGCTCTGCTTGTCCCTGAAAGAGCTCCCTGTACCCACACCTCCTCAGCCCGCCTGCAACAGCAAAAGCACTGCAAGTACTCAGCCCTATCCCCGAGATGCTTCTTACGGCTGCTTTCCCAGACATCTTGCAGCAGGGAGACAAGAAAGGGATTTTCTGTTATGCTTACAATTAGCATTAAGCAACAAGCAATTGTTACACTGCTTCACTGCTAGATACAAGAGCATGCAAGAAGGCTCTTTCATGCTTAACACCTCAATGTGCAAAAAGCCACCTGGAGGTGTTTTGAAGGGAGAAAATAACACACAAAATCAACATAAAAACCCCTACCACAGTTCAATGCATAGCCAAACCCCAAGCTGTAATTGCCTTTTGTCAAAGCAGGACCCAGAAAGCTCAGAAGGATGTGTTCCCCTTTGTAGTACCACTGCAGATACAGCAAGATTCCTTGGAGTATGGTCTGTATCCTCACCACACTGGTCACTGAGTGAGTGCAGAAAGACTTCTCAAACAAAAATTCTGACCTTGGAAGATGCAAACACAGAAACGTGTAATTTTCTAAATATAAAATCAAGGTCAAAGAAGGTCAGCAATTCTATCAAACAGTGCCACAAACTGACAGACATGGCCTAGCAGCGTCACCAAGGGAACGGAGCTACCTAAAGGGCACTTGCAAGAGCAATCTGATAAAGATCCAACACTGATTTCCTTACAAGGGTCACAATCGCTTTTCCCATAACAGAAGCCAGATGCAACAGAATAAAGATTTCTTAGCAGAAAACTAGCTTTCTCTTCTAATTGTGGAGATGTTATAGGATTTTCTGTTAAAGAAATCTTTCAGTACTAAGCTGTCATTTGCTGCTTTGCCAAACAGCTAGACTAGATCTTTTGCTCACATTACTCATGTCTTACTCATCACATACAATTACTCCTGATGCAGGCTCTTCTTACAGAGAGTGAGATTAACTAGATGGACTGATCACACACTAGAACAAACAACTTGGCCAAGAGGAAAGATGAAGAGTCTGGTAGAACAACTTATTGCCTCACAGAGGAAGTACTGCAGAAAACCTGAAAACAGTGGAAGGAGTGCAGATGTAGCTAAACAGTGAGTGATGCTGCAGAGCTACAAGCCAAGTAATTCGCTTTAGTAATAAGTTCAGTTTCCTTAATAAAATGCCTACTCTGATAGCTATCAAAAAAATTCAGAAAGTCATTCAGGTTACTACACTAGCTAGAAAGTTCCCCTGTTCAGAGTTCCTCATAGCACAGGAAAGAAAAAAAAAGTTAAAACCAAAACAGGATGCTAAGAATCAGCCTGCTAAAGGTAGAGGCTCCACAACTGAGAGGTTTTTGCTATTTTTTCCCCCTCCTTCCTGCATTTAAAAAAAAAAAAATTCTTTAGCCCAAACAAACAGACCCATGCTATACTCTACATGCAGCCTCTATTCACTGTTCCACTTACTCTGGTACCTGCAAAGGGATTGAGCTGTTATTTGAAGGACAGGTTGTCTTAAGATCTGCACAAAGGAATTGTACAAAAAGGAAGAAGACAACGTTAGAATTATAAATAAAAAACTGTGCACTAAAAAAAAATAAAAATCCAAGAGTGGTCAAAGCTGCCACTGCAATAAAGGAAAAAACATGTCAAGATATGGACTGCACTGCAAATACCAAACAGAAGTTAATCAGATGAACCAATTAAACTTTTTTTTTTTTTTTTTTTAAGAGCATAAGACATAGTTAAGAGGATGGTGCAAGTTAGAGAAAGTGTCCTTAGGAAGGTACACACAGCACTAACATCAATATCAGTCTTGTTTATTATCTTCATCATGACCCACATACTTTGGCTCTGGACTGACATGCCTGAGTACACATCAGGAAGGCCTACTAACATCACCAGTTCTTGTTTCAGTCTTAAAATACAGCTGAAAAGCAGGAAAAGTTCCGGCTTTCCTTTCAAGAGGGCAGCTCATTTTTGTTGACAGCAACAAAGTCACAGAAAGGAGAAGATTAGGAAGCAGTAATAGTTTAAAAAATGAAAAAAAACCAACAGGGAATAACAAGTTACACACTTGCCTTTACATGGCCTTTCTGCACTTCAAGTATTGATTTGAAACTGAGAAGAAGCTCAAATTAGAGTACGATTTTCCCCTTGTGTGCCACAGGTGCAATTTAGGTAATATGTCCCACATTAATAGAAAGAACTAAAGGTTGTGGCTAGGAAAGATGGATGGGTAGAAAAGGGTAAAGAGCAGAGCTGTGTGCTAGCTAAGCTAGATCAAAACAAAATCCACTGATACTTAAAGAATGTTGGCATTAAGAAAACGGGGATTTAGCACACCAGAAAACGGCACAACTTGCACTGATGAAGTAAACAAGGTTTAGAAAATAATCCATTTACTACAGACATGTCAAGTTAACCCTGCCAAACAAGGAGGATTTAATTTTTTGCAAAATACCATTTCATTTTTAAAAAACCTAAATACTGCAGTTTGAAACATGAACTGCATTTAAATAGATGTGATATTCTCCAGTCACCACACACTCTGACAAAGCTCCTGCTTATCAGCTTTCCATGAAGCAGCAAAGTGAAGACACTGTTGAAGATGGGTGTCAATATTTACCAAAATCAATCATAGATGAAGACAAACATCTTTTGTTTGGGGGTATGTTAGTTTGGTTTTGCAGCTTCTATATTATACTTGCTCTCCAGCATGTAGGAGGGAACTGGCATGCTTCACAGTGCAGAGGAGTTCTGAAAAACTGCTTAAAAATACTCAATTTTGGGCTGAAGTTCTATGAAATATGGCAATCTATGAGATGGAGTGCAAGTTCCAAATTCACTTGTGGGTCTGGATGCAAGGTACAGTTTACCTCTATGATCACTTTGGCCTTGCTTCCTAACCTAATGCAAAGAAATCAAACTGAGATGATCAAAGCCAAAAAATCTGCACAAGAAATCCAGATTCCTTACATAACAAAGCTAGCATATGAGAACTAAGGCATTATCAAGAAACACCAGCTGTGCCAAAACCATTAGGCTGAAGGCACCCGATAAGAAAATCTTAACAATTTACATTTCCTTTCTGGCTAGGACCCTGAATGAAAGAAAACTGTTGATTAAATTTATTAGACATGAAAACAACTTACTTGCAATACCCTGTACCATTTTGATATGGAATGCACTTTCCCTCATTAACACATGGCCTGGAATCATCCATACACTGCAAAGCTGAAAGAAAAGAAAAAAACAGCAGTTAAATCAGTAGCCATACATGTCAAGTCTAGCATATCTGAGGGAATGAAAATCCAGGTAAAAAAATTTACATGACTGGAACAAAAACAAAGGCACTATCACATAGTTTCATATAATCTCTGGCAACATCAAAAGAGCCAGACTGAAAGAAGAATCAAATACAGATTTGTTCACCTGGCAACTAAATGTTTCCAGAATTTCTTTTAGGTAGATTTTCAAAGCAAAGCATGTGGTAATTTCAGCAAGCTACAAAAACATTCATGTCAGCACTTGTGTGTTTCAGGTTAAGTAGGACCAATTACTACTTTCTGATCAAAATTTTGGACTGAAACTCTGAAATAAGAGGCAACTTCTTTCACAGTATTTTCTCCAATTCTTTTCCACTGTCTCTAGTGTCACTTGGCACTGGAATAGGGGCATCTGTCCCTCATAAGCCCAATTGCTGTGAATTTCAAGCAATCCAAATTTGCTGCAACATCACGACTGTTGTGGCACTGATTTGGGAGCAAGTGAAGGCATCAGAGATGTTACAGACTGCCCACAAAAAACGTAATATTTCTCACAAAGAGATACTGTAACTCAAACTTGACATTTCCAGTATACCTTTTTTTTTAGGTGTAAACCAGTTCAAGGCTGCTCAATTTTACTCCAAGGGTCCATAAAGTTCTGATCGGATGGAAGCAGCACATCAGTTCCAGCTCTGGCAAGTCCCCATCTCCTCATGGGGACCTGAAGCAGTATGTCATGGCTACTACTGAGGCAACCCGAAAGGTGAGGACCACAGAAACCCTCCAGGAGCAGAGGGCAGCTGAAGATACAGCCCGTCAACCTAGACCATAGCCTGCCATTTGAATAGCACCAAAACAATGGGTAAGGCTCTCAGAAGATCTGTCCCCCTTCCCAAACTTAGCCACATCCCAAAGGGTCACAAGCTATTCCCAGCCCTGCGTTATGCCTCCTGGCCCCCAAACACACACACATTTTTGTGCCTTTCCATACACTACTTCAACAACCTTGCTGCATTTGTGAAAGCATTTAACCAATCTTAGCTAAAGGCACTTAGAGGAATCAGTATTATACAACCTACTAAACTGCTCACCTGTGTCCCAGCTCCTGCAGGGCAGCTTTTTTGTTAAATATGGTTTTTCTTTCCTCAAGAGGTATTAAATTTTCCATACACACTCAGCAAGAGGCATCAGTGAAAACTAGTGCAAATCACCACCAAAGTTTATATGCTGGTGAATAAGGAACTGGGCTCAGAAGAGTTAACACACCAGCCCCACTAAGCTCTCCCTGCAATGAGCACAAATGCAGTCCAGCTATTCCACAACTCAGAACAGACTCCTGTTACAGCTGAAGTGGGCTTGAAGTGTTATTTCTCAATAATCCTGGAGTACGTAAACAGGTCAGAGGCACTACAAGCTAGGCACTACAAGCTACTATAGGAATGTTTAACACTTGCAATCCCTACAGAGAACACAGTTACATTAAACCCAGTTGCCCAGGAAAATTATCAGTATTTCCCACAACAGGAGTATGTCTGGTTCTGTTCACTTGGTTTCTGAAAAGGGACACTTGGACAGCGCTGCTTCTGCAGGGCTCTCAGGAAATGAGGAAAACTCCACTCTGAGCCCCTTTCAGATAACCTCCGAGGTCAGGGTTACTAAGCAACAGAAATATTAACATGGATTTTGCATGGCATTCCTATCCAGAGCAGCCAAAAACTCTTACACTGATTTGCACCTGTCTGACAATTTTTATGCCATTTAACAGGAGGCTTTGCTCCAAACTTCATCTGCTTCTGTCTAATACCACAGCCGCTTGTTTTCACAGCTAAGATTAGCTCCATTTAGCACAGCACAGTTACTCTGTGTTCAAGAGGAAACCACAAAGGGATCTGTAAGGATTCGGGCTACTCCTACAGAGAAGGAAAAAGCTACTCCGGGAAAAAGGAGCAAGGTGAAAAGGAGTCTTACCACCTCTTAGAGAATGAGTAGAGGAAGCAGACTTGGTATTCTCATCTCACCACCTTGAGTTTTCATTCTTTTCACACCCATCAAGTCAGTGAAGCAAATACTCAGAGGATTGTTTCTTTTGTGCCCACACTTTCAAACACAATTTTATAATCTCTTCAAGTATCCACATCCCCAGTGAGAGCTGAGCAGCCAGTTGGTTTTGTTACCCACATAGTAAAAGCTTAACTAGCACTTAGCCAAAAGCACCTCCCAGCAAAACTACAGAGGGGAACAACTGTGTGACAGCTTTCAGGGTCACAGTGAGAATTTGAATCAGTGATTCCAGTTGAGCTTGCTATACCAAACATAGGCATGGCAGAGAGGTTTTAGCAAAGTAATGACTAATTTTCTCCTGGTTTTTGTCAAATTATTACTGCCTTGAACTGCTGTTTAGCAAGTCATTAAACTACTACTAGTCCTTAGCCTTCTTCAACAGAGACACACCATGAATGGGGTAATGCAGGCAGCTAAATGTTTTGTATATGGTTATCTAGAAGTGAAAGAAGCAAAGAAAACAAAAGCAAAAAGACTTCTACTTTTTCAGCTCAAGACTGAAACAGGCTGAATAGAAACACACTGGAACACAATTAAAGCTGGAGTGAATGCACATCTAACCATATTCTGTATTAAAATTAGTAATTAAAAGTGACACAACTACTTCTCTTTAAAAAAGAAATACAAATGGAAATTGAAGACTGCAGTTCTCACAGTACAATTAGCATTTCTGTGTACATAGCGCTGCCTTCCTGTATTTCACATTTTTAACAATTTCACAACACATGCCAAAAACAAGGCATTTCAACACAACTTAGTCAAACTGCTCCTTTTCTGCTACTCAACCAAGTTGTACTCAAGAGTTAACAGAGTCAGAAAGTCCACCTTCTACCTCATCCAGCCAAAAACGTAAGTTTTGCTACATCCATTATGTCAACTTCATTGTGTTCAGCATGGAGGAAGAGATCCTTGTCTCGAAAAGATAAAGCCACTTTTCTAGGAGTCATGTATGGACAGCATCAGCTTGCTGTCAAGGCCTTGAGTCTAACAGGAGACTTTTGACAGGTTTATGCTGTGTTTAAAGTAAAAGCAATGGCAAATTATTTGTTGGCTTTCTAGACTTGCTCTAACTTGCCAAGACCACCAAGACTATCAGAAGGTGGGTTAGCACAGATCAAGTGCAAGCAGCTATGTTTCAAGTCCTCTCACGCGGCACAGGGCTCACCCTGGTAGGCCAGCAGGTCTTCAAAGGGAAATCCCACAGCTTTTTAACATCTTGAACCATCTCATGATTTCTATCAGTCCTTTTGGACACATTACAGGAATACTGGGAAGACAGACCACAATTATCAAAAGACCAGGTTCTTATGAAGTGAGCAGGCTATGACTTTGTGAAGTAGTCCCGTCATTTCATCACAGATAAGTATGAAAGACTTCTTGAATGAGGGCTCTGCGTGCATGTGAGATGAATACTATTAGCCGTACTACCCAGCCTGGACACCATACAAACTCTTGCATCTGACTGCGTTTAGACACAAATTCTGCGCTGACATTTTAACTAGCCTGCCAGGACTATTTTCCAAGGCCAGAGGGGAAAAACTAAATAGCTGCTGCTGTAAAATGAGCACAGTACTCACAGAAACACTATAGCAAGTGCTGCAGTTCTCAACACCTGAATTCACCAAACCACACTCTTAACTGGAGTAAAATTTCACACAGGTTTAATCTTTTCAGCTAGACAATGTTCTGGTAGGTCTAAACCATGACAGACAGATAAAGCAAACTTAAGAAGAAAAGAAAAACTGTGTTTCTAACTCATTGTTCTTTGGGATGCAGAGATGACCTGCAAATTGTGATTTGGTTCCTATACTTCATCTGCCCATTAAGATACTTTCTAAGCTAGAAAATGAAAAGAAACAGAGAAAGCCTAAGATCAGAAGCTGTGTCAGAGTTCAGCTTTTAAGACAGCAGGCTGCTATAGCAAAAATGAGACACAACCAGAGAAAATGTGAAAGGGGTTTGTTGTAAATACTAAAAGGGAAGCAATGCAAATAAATGCCTCACCCACAAGTTCTGAAAAAGTCAAGCAGAAATAAAAATGCAAAATAGCAGAACAATTAATGTTGTGAGAGACATTATGAAGCTCGTTTCCTGCAGCTCTGTGGTCAATTATCCCGCATCTGTGAAGGTGCAGGCTCAGACCAAAGCTTTTGCTCTAAATAAGGGGAGAGCAGTATTCTGGCAAAGAACACAGCTGAGGAGGTAGTGCAGCTTTCTCTTCAGGAGGACACCGTATGGGTCTCTCCTCTCCTTCCATTCATAAACCTTCAATTAAGCTCACAGAAACTCAGTATTTTTAAGAACTTATAAACCAACCTATTTTAACATAGAAAAGTCAGATTAAAAATACATTAAAAACTAGCAAGAAAGACAAAGTAGGTTTCAGCAACTGTTATTTAGTCACTGGATTTACTGTCCACTACTAACTGCAGCTATGCTACAAATCAAGGGGTCCCAAATACCAATGGAGCCAAAACCAGCATCTGATCCCCATCGAGAAAAACGGAGTGTGACAAAAGCAACCATGAAAAAATGCTGAAACATGAGGCACAGTTCTGGAGGCAGAGCAGTAAGTTTTTGCTGTGAAGGATGAGACAAAATACCCCTCTGGCAACACCTTGCACAGCACATACGGCTGCTGAAAACACTGGTAAGGAATAAGAACACTGCACAAAAGGAAAGAATACCAAATTCTGGAGGAAATCCACAAAGAAGTGATAACTATATAATGATCACACTATTTACTAACCTCAACAGGCTATAATTCCAGTGAGATTAGGTACCAGGGAAGAATCCACTAGTAAATGAGTGCTAGCTGAAAATATGAATATAGCTTTTTCTTCTTTTTTTTTTTTAAGACCCCACCCCGTGGCAGCCACACTGAGAGGGGAGAGGGAACAACAAACTAGGGGGAAAAAATCTTACTGTGAAAAAGTGATAAAGCCTTATATTTAGAAACAATTAACATCTGGGGGATTTGACAAGCTGAATGGTTTGCACATCACAGACAGAAGGTAGAGGCTGAGAACAAAGGTTGCCTATAAGTCATAGAAATCATCTGTAAAGTACAAGTGCTTTAATCAGATTATTAAGAGATCTCTGCTTCTTTTACACAGAAAAGCCAAAAGTCAACTGGACAATGCAAGACCCATCAACTGAGAAGCTGAGGAGAGCTCAGAGGAGTGTGAAGCCGCTCAGCCAAGGTCTTGGGGACAGCAAGTTCCAATAGGTCAACTAGCTTTCTTCCCTAGCTTCTCTATGCTTTGTAAGACAAGTGTGAAAAGACTTGCAAAAAAATCTTTCAGTGGATTTTAGAAGAACAAGACAGTAAGAAGAAATCTTGCTTGAGAAGTTAATCAGGATTTTTTTTTTAACTTGAGAGTGCAAACAGAAAATCTGACCGCATCAAGCTCTCTGATACACAATGCCCTGCCATCACCTGTTTCAAATTTGCCCTCCAAACATCTAGAAACTGACAACACTACTAATTTGCCCTCCTAAGAACAGAGCTAGGAACCATTGTGCAAATCCACAGAGAGTGGAAATTTCTCTGTCCTCAGGCTTCGGAAGCTGCAAGAGGACTGGGTTTGTTGATCAGATGCAGCTCCTGTTCGTGGCACATTGCTCTTGGTGAAGGTCTACAAGTCAGAATACGCTCTGCATTCAGGGTGAACTCACAATGCAGCTCACAAATCTCAGTCACCATGTTCTCCATTTCCTTGCACAGATGCTGCTCCCTGCCTTCCCCTATTTTCACTGTTCCAAGCAATGCCAAAACGCCTAAAATCCAGAATAGCAGCATAAATCATTGTTAAAAAAAAAAGAGTTTTCAACAAAATAAATGTAGGGAAGGTAATTAAAGAGCTGAAGGGGTATTGGTGTTTCCATGGCAATCTGGCAGCCAGAAGCCATGCTTGCCACTTGTCCGAAGTCTTCCATCATTCTCCAGCACTAAATCTTTATTAATCTGAGCATTAAGGATGTTTGCCTGCACAGAAATGCTTGCCCGCTGCTAGTACTGAGCAGCAAGCAATTTCACAGCCATCCAGAGTGATGTCAGAGAAAGGAGATGTAGACTTGCTGCATGGAACAAACAGCAGACGCCTGTGCCATTTTGAGATACAAAGCTCTTTTTTCATCCTCACAGCAGTCTAAAAAAAGGACATGTGCCCTAGGAACAGACTATTTTCTAAACAGAACGAATTATTATTTCTGCAGCTCTCAGATGACTGCGTCTAGAACGACATAAGCACCATTTCTTCCGGATGGGTACTGGCAGCCCTTGACTTCTGCTGGCAAGATTTCAGAGTGAATTCACAGAAACCAAGAATATAACTACAAGATGACTCTAAAACAGATGTTGAGGGAACCTCTGTTTTTTCCCCCCAACACAGATGACATTTCCCTAATGTGTCCCAAAGGAGGGGTGAGAATCAATAATCCCTGTATCATTCCATGGCTTTCCACTCATTAGCCGAGAGCACAAACTCAATGGAAACTACCTTACACCCAAAGTTACAAACTATGGCTGTCAGGTTTGGCTGTTAAGCAAGATTCCCAACTCCAGATGAAAAAGGTTACCAGCATCCTGCTGCTGCTCCTTCCCCTGGCTTCAAACTGCAGCCACCCATCCACGCTCACTGGTTTTGAAAACGGGAGAAGCTGAACAGCACCACAGGGTACTGAAGAAAAAAAACTGAACAGCAGAGGGAGGGAAGTAGCTGTGGAAGCTGACAAAAACCCAGCCCCACCCATTGTAGGAGATTCAGGTGCCACCAGAGGCATAAGTCCTTTTTTCCCAAAGGCTTCAAAGTCCTGAGAACATCAGCAAAAGGACCTTCACGTATTTCTAATCTGACTAAGCAATGCCCTGCAGGAAGCGATGAGAGGTCGACAGATACTCATCACACTCCCTTTTTAAAGTCTAAATCAGCATCTTTGATAAGAACAAATTCGATTGATGGTAACATCTTCCAAAGAACAAGTAAAACTTGCTCTTCCATAAGCAAATCCCTATCAAGCAAACTGGCATTGTCAGCCTTATCTGAGATCCTCAGAAGCTTCACTGTTTGAATACTAAAGATCTCAAACAGCAGTCCACACCAGCACCCTACCCTTGCACTGCTGTGGACCAGAAATACCTTGCAACCTGTTAGAAATACAGGCTGACAGTCAGCAGCAGCCTAGTGAAACCAGGCTTGGCAAAACCCAAGTGTTAACAACCACAGTGGGGAATTAGGATGGGTTTCACCAGAAAGGATTCCTGTTTCATCCTCTGCTGCCTGACCAGGAGAGCAGCAAATTGTTCACAGCAATTACTAGGAGAGTATCCACACCAAGGGTGCAGGTGCTGCTGCCCCACCCCAACTTACTGCAACTTGAACTGCAGCCTTTTGCAAAGCTGAACAGCTCAACTGGAAAAGCAAGTTGCTGCACCACTGGACTGGCATGATGAGGCAGAGCTGAGCAGTCCAAACCATAGCGCTTAGTGCATCCAGGAGCCTCCTATTTATTGACCAAGAGGGCTGACATCAGATACCTGCCCTCTCTTGCACAAGAACATCAAGACAGTTGAACATGCACCTGAAAATACCCTTTCAGTGACTTCATCTTTCCCTTTCCCATTAATTCAAGCCACAGCTCCCGCTCCCAGGAACCAGATGCAGGTCAGTATCTCATGAACAACAGGAGTCATTTTCAGCCTAGATTTGTAATCTCCAATAATCAACCTTCGTTTAGCACTGGGAAGAGATTTCAACCACAATGTCAAAAACTTCTGCAGCATAGGAGGACCTTAACCAGCCAGGTGGGTATCCATACCCAGCCCAGGGACAAGAAGCCATTTCACAGCCGCGTCTCATCTCTGCCCCGTTGAAGAAGCAACCTGGAGGGTTAGCAGTAAGCTGGCCAGTTGCTGGTATGAAGGTACGATTTCACTAAATGGACAGGACATTTTGTCTTTGCAAAAATAGTATTTTGCCATCTTACTGGACTGTGTGAGCCATTTCCAGAAATGATGGTCCTACACAACACACCTTAATGTACCAAGGAAACATATTTCTGAATTTATGAGACATCTACCCCTGAAAGACCCTTTATTTTTCCAGCTCCTTTTGAGAAAAGATGACCAAAACAAACATGGGAAACAGCTTTTGTCTTTTTAAACTCCAACCACCTTCTGGCGTCATATTGGTAAAACTAAGCAAGCGAGATTTCAGTGGGTGTTACTGGGGGGAAAAAGTGTTTATCCCAGAAGACAAATAATGACCACTTCGGAGTCAGAGATCAATCAACCTGACTACTCGGCACAGAAGTGGACAGAGCTCTGCAGATGCCAGCTTCCACTCCTGACCATATCGAAGAATAAAACTGCTGAAACTATCAGCGGCTCGCTCGGTCACGCACCGAGCCACTTCCACTCCCACTTTCACCCACTCACGAGTCAGAGAATCACAAAACAGTTCGGGTGGGAAGGAATTCAAAGCCTGCTCGGTTCCAGCGCCCCGCAGGGGCGGGGGCACCTCCCACCAGACCAGGCGGCTCGAGGCCCCTTCCAGCCTCACCAACTCATCTGAAAAATGATCCAGCCAGAAGCAGAAAGAAAGAATGAGAAGTCGCATTAAGTAACCAGTGACTGCTGATGGCTGCCGGACGCCGCGAGGCTGCCCGGGCTGCGCTCCAGGAGCCGAGCTGCTGCCAGCGGCGCGGGATCCACGCACCGCACTCTCCCTCCGGGCTCTAAATCCCCCCACAAACGCCAAAGCGCGGAATGGGGCAGTGACGGAAAACAGCCGCTCCTCGGGACGCGGCTCCGAGCGCTGCGGAAATGCAGAGGGGCGACCCCGTCCCCTCGCGTTCCGAAAGCCGAAAGCCTCGAGCAACCCCACCGGGGGCAGCTACCGGGGCAGGGCGGGACCCCCCCTCCCGGTCCCCCGCAGCCCCCGTGTCCCCCCGGCACTCACCGGCCGCGGTGTCGGCGCGGCTGAGCACGGCCAGCAGCAGCGCCACAAGCGCTGCCTCCGAGGCGCCTGCCATGGCCACGGCCGCTCCCGCCGCACGGACTCAGCGCGGCGCGCGGCGCGGAGGGATCTTCCCAGCCGCCGCGCGCGGTGGCACAGGGAGCGGCAGCAACTCCGCCTCCGCTTCCTCCGCGTGCGCCGCCCGCCACCAGGGGGCGCCCGCCCGCCGGGGAGGGGCCAGGGCGGAGGGAAAGGGCGGGACTGGGGAAGTGGGTATGAGGGCAGAGAGGGTGAGGGGTGGCTTTGGCAGGGGGACGGGGACAGTGGGGATGGGGATAGGGGCGTTGGGGTGGGGGATGTGAGAATTAATAGATAAGTTTTAGGTGGCCATGAAGGCCAATGGTCTCTTGGCTTGTATCAGAAACGGCGTGACCAGCAGGTCCAGGGAGGTTTTTCTCCCTCTCTACTCAGCACTGGTGAGACCGCACCTTGAATACTGTGTGCAGTTCTGGGCCCCTCACCACAAGAAGGATGTTGAGCTACGAAGCTGGTGAAGGAGCTGGAGAACAGGCCTTATGAGGAACAGCTGAGAGAGCTGGGGTTGTTTAGCTTGGAGAAGAGGAGTCTGAGGGGAGACCTCATTGCTCTCTACGAGTACCTCAAAGGAAGTTATGGAGAGGAGAGTGCTGGTCCCTTCTCCCAAGTGACGGGACAGGACAAGAGGGAATGGCCTCAAGCTCCACCAGGGGTGGTTCGTGCTGAACATTAGGAAAAAAATTGTCATGGAAAGGTTTATTGGGCACTGGAACAGGCTGCCCAGGGATGTAGTTGAGTCACCTTCCCTGGAGGTGTTTAAGGCACAGGTGGATGAGGTGCTGAGGGGCATGGTTTAGTGTTTGACAGGAATGGATGGACTCAATGATCCGATGGGTCTTTTCCAACCTGGTGATTCTATGATTCTAAGTTTTGCTGCAGCTGGTTTTTATGTTTAATTATCTCGTCATATAAATCTGCCTTAGACTAAGAGATAGCCTGTCTTATGTCTGTGAGAATGTATCAATATGCTCGGTGGCCTTGTAAGATGCAGCTGTTGCAGGAGATAACCTGAAGTGAGTGTCCGGACATGGCTGGATAATCAAAATATTATTATTATTATTATTAAGCATTTTTTAAAGATTTATATAGTTCTTTGTCTAAAATTAGTATATATACCCACTGCTTTTGTAAGAGGTTACGCCTTTTTAGAAGGGCATCCAGTTCAGCGCTGAATTGTAAAATAAAATTATTATTGCCTTTACATGGAAGACTTTGTCCTTTTCAATATTTTACCGGTGAATGAGTGTTTCTCACAGGGACGAGGGCACTGGGGATGGGGTATAGTTGACAGTGAGGATGGTGCGATGGAGAGCAAGGACAGGGGATGCAGCCCCATGGGTCGGGGGCCCCGGTGGGGACTGGGCTCAGCCGCGGGAGCAGCATAGGGAAACTCCAAACAGCATCTGCTGGCAGGGGTTCACCCAGCGGGAAGGGGTACCTCTGGAGCAGCCCCACCGCTACAGGACCCCAAGAGAGGAGCCAAGTTCCCATAGAGGAGGTCTCAGGAGGGTGGTGGGGCTGGAAAGCTCATGAATTCAACCTCAAGGTCCCTCACAGTGCTCAGTCATCATTCAAAGCGTTAAAAATCCTGCCCTGGCCCCAGCTCCCAGCAGACTGAGCGCCCTTTGTGTGCCGTGCTGACACAGCAGCCTGGCCAGAGTTGGGGGGAGAGGGAGGGCAATGAATAAATTTCACAGTTTATACTGCAGAATTCACCAGATCCTGGAGCTCCTCCCAAGCCTGGAGCTGGATGGCAGTGCAACCTGGATGAAGAATTCCCCACTGTCCCACATAGCTGATAGAGCTTTCTGCCACTGCTCTGACAGCTGCTCACAGGCAGGTGATGGTGGTTTCCAGCTGTGGTGACTGTGCTCTGGCTCTGCTCCTGCCACGTCTTCCTTCCCATGACTCCTCGCCTGCCAGGGTGGAGACCAGGCCCCCAGAGTGACCAAAACTTTACACGTATAAAATTATGGATGGTAGTGACCAACAGTTAAGTTAAAAAAATCAAAGCCATGTTGGGATTTGAGACCGGTGTTATTGGAACAAGGGTGGCTTGGGGATACTCTCCCTAATTCAGGAGGAATTCTGGTATTTCACCAAAAGCTCTCATTTCCAGCTCCCCACAGCACTGAGCATTACTTGCTATCCCTGCCCTTGAAGCAGTCAGTCCTCCATTGTCTGCACTTTGCTTGGCCTGAGCACAAGCTACGAACACTCAGCACAGTGATGACAGCATTCAGCAGCCCCCCCAGCACAGCTCTCAGAATCTGCCATGAGGGCAACCATGCCCACCTGACAGATTTGGCTTATCAGGGGAATCTAGCCAGAATGAGGGAAGGCATCACTTTGCTCCTGCAGATCTGGAGAACCTGCTGATAGCTGCCATCTCTCTTGCTCTGATCCCGCTCTCCTGGGTATATGCAAGAGAGAGCATCCCATGGCGGCTCTGTCAGCTGGAGGAAAGGGGTGAGAGCAGCCACTAGCACATCTTGTATGTGGTGGAAGTTTGTAGGGGCTGCACCTGGACAAGCAGCACAGGTTTTGCAGCTGGGGTGGCAAGGCCTGAGCCATCCACAGCTGTCCTGGCGAGGCAGGTTACCCATGCCAGGAGGGAACATGCAGAGTGGATTGGTAGGCAGATTGTCCCTCCTCTGATAGAGGCTGGCACCCCACTGTCCCCCCCGTCAAAGCTCCTCCTTTAGGTCCCTATCATCCCCATGGATCTGCCCCAGTAAGCAAAAAAGCTGCTTGCAGAAAAGCTAAAAGTATATTTCTGTATTGCTTCGTCTTATGTGCCCTATTGCAGCCGCATTAATGCCAGCATATGCAAATAGCCAAAGGTTGGTCAGGCAGGGCACCCACTGGCAGAAGTGACCCTCCAGCCCTACTACGTACCATTTTCCACCCAGTTTCCTGTGTAGAACTGACCAGTGGCTAGCACAGGAACTGGAGGGCTCTGGCAAGGTTTTCTCTCTTTTCCAGCCATTTTCCCCGTGCTTTGTCCCACTTTGCCCATGGTGTATCCTGCCTGGGTGTGAGAGCCTCCGGGGTGGCAAGGGGAGGCAGGTGGGGTGCCGGTGCCTGGCAAAGGGCTGGGAGTGCTCCAGCATTGGAAGCGATGCCAGATGAGGGATTAGAAGAGTTGAACAGAGTCCATATCCACAGTATCACTAAACAGCCCCAGCAATTAGGGAAATCCTGGCACTTTGGCTGACAAAGGCAGGGAGATCAAGCCTTTACAGCTCCATGTTCGGAGTCTCACCCCACAATTATTTCAGCTGCCTGGTCCACAGAGCACTCATTTCGATCTCGGCATATGCAGGCCCTTGTCCAGCCCCAGCACTCATCAGGTTCTCTGATCCTCTGCTTCAAAGCCATCCCTGTCGCTGTTGGGGTCCCAGTCCCCCTGTTCAGCAGGGCCACTCCAGGCAATGCTCAGTGGCCAAGCTCTGCAGAGAGCGTGGCTAGCTGCAAAAGGGGTTGCTGGTGTCCTGCCCCCTAGCCTGTGCTTGCTCCACTCCAGGAGGAAGCCCACGAGGACAGCAGCTCCCCATGTCCCATGTGGCTTGTCACTCCACAGCCATGGGGGCGCTGCTGAGAAGAGGTGCTGGGGTCTCTGTGCTCTTCCCAGCTCACCCTGCAGAAAGTGAAAGTGTATTGGAACACAGATATACTTTTTCTGTGTTTGTACACTCTCAGCAAGCATCATGGTGCTTCTCCTCTGTCCCTTGCCTTGGAGGAGTTGAGTTTCACCAGCTTTGCATCAGCTCTTTTGGAATAAATTGTGTTTTCTTGCAATACCTTTTCAGTGATTTTACTGATGGCTCAGGCATTCAAAACTCAGCTCAGCCCACACCCAAACACCTGTCTTACATCCCAGCATTTTACACACACAAACAGATGTTGCCTCATTTTTACCAGCCCCTGGTCTGGGGGTCCTTAGGACGTACTTGACTTTTTTCTTTTGCAAACGGAAGAGCTAGAACTCCTCTAAAATGGAAGATGAGGGTACTTCATAGTTGTAAGATGTCGGCAGCCAAGAGGTTTAAGAAAAATGGGAGGGAGAGAGGCTTCCAACAAAATCCCCAGGGCTGGCAGCCTTACATTCAGGCCACAAAGAGCTTGTCCTTCGGCCCATCTGCTAACTCCTAATGTTCATATGACTTGGCTTTCACTGCAATTACCTTACCTGACAGATAGTATTGTCTTAAAAAGTCCCAGAGAAGTGCAAAGACATTCCTGCCTCAAGCCTCACAGGAATGCACTGGGATCCCTGAGCCACCTCTGCTGCCTTGCTTAATTGCCGTGGGAATTCATAGCCTCTGCCTTCCCTGCTGCAGCCCTTGTTCTCAGCAGCCCCTGAAGCGTTTACCTTGCAGACAGCGCTGTGCAGCTTAATGCACGTGGCTTGTACCAATGCTGGCCTGACACATGGGGTAGCTGCGAAAGTCCCAAAATGCTCCTGGTTCTGGGCATGGGATGGAGCAAGGATTCAGTGATGTGTGATTGTCCTCCAGGTAGCAGCCTGTGCTGGAATGACAGTGGTAGAGCACCTGGTGCTTTATGGATGGCCCTCTCCCACAATGTGGAACAACAGATGGAAGCAAAACTGATGAGAAAAAGGACTGACAATGAGTGCTCATTGCTCCAATGAGCCCCTGAGGTGCAACACAGCAGCCACCCATCAAGATGGCTTGCACAGCAGTACTGCTCAGAGCTGTCCTTTGGTTACTTTTGTTGATCTGTACCTAGGACTGGCTGTGTAGATGGGAGCCTGCAGCTTTCCCACTCAGTCAGCAGCTGTCAGGGAACTAAAGCTCTGATTTGCAGCAGGCAAGCATCCCATTCTGCTCCTTTCCCAGTGCACACATGGACCATGCAGGCCCCCCTTCTGGGCACCTGTCACTGTGGGCTGGCCTCCTGGGCATGGCTCCCATCACCTATGGTCCCTGTGCAGGCAGAGGCAAAGGAAAGCAGAACAGTGCCTTCTTCCCACTCTTGTGGGACTCAGAGCCCAGCCTCAGTCCTGGCTGTGCTGTCACATCCTTCCTGGCACTGGGTGGGAGCCTCTGCACAGCCTACTCCAGGCCCCTTTTCACCCTGATGCCCCACCCCTCTTGAGGATGCTGGGGGCAAGATGCTGTTGCAGCAGTGAGGTGATCATAGCCATACATGGGGGACATATAGCTGCAGGAAAGGTCCCACAGAGCTACGTGTACCCCAGGCTCTGAGAGTTCCACCACGACATATATGCACCCACACAGGTCCTGGTGCAGAGGGCTTTGGGTCCCTGTGACTTCAGCAAGTACATTTATTTCTGCTCTTCTATGCAAATCCTGTGTCTGGTGTCAATTCTGGGGTCTTTGCCAGCAGGTGCACTTTCTACTCTAGGTGTTGTGCTGTGCCAGGCAGTCCCATTTCCAGTGAATGCAGATGGTATGCCAGGGTTGCGGAGGGAGCCAGGGTAGCTGGAGAGCCCCCACAGGGCCAGGGAGCTGCTGGCAAGAAGGGGGGAAAAAAGCGATGACAAAGGAAAGTGTGGCCAGCAGGTCGAGGGAGGTGATTCTGCCCCTCTATTCCTCTCTTGTGAGACCTCACCTGGAGTACTGTGTCCAGTTCTGGAATCCTCAACTTAAGAAGCATATGCAACTGTTGGAACAGGTCCAGGGGAGGGCTACAAAGATGATCAGAGGGCTGGAGCACCTTCCATATGAGGACAGGTTGAGAGAGTTGGGCTTGTTCAGCCTGGAGAAGAGAAGGCTCCAAGGAGATCTTATAGCAACCTTCCGGTACCTGAAAGGGGCTACAAGAAAGCTTGGGAAGGACTGTTATTAAAGGCTTGGGGACACAGGGGTATGGGTATAAACTGAAGAGGGGCAGATTTAGACTAGACATTAGGAAGAGTTTCTTCACCATAAGAGTGGTGAGGCACTGGAACAGGTTGCCCAGGGAAGCTGCCCCATCCCTGGAGGTGTTCAAGGCCAGGTTGGATGGGGCTTGGGCAGCCTGATCTAGTGGGATGTCCCTGCCCATGGCAGGGGGTGAGAACTAGATGATCTTTAAGGTCCCTTCCAACCTTAACTATTCTGAGTCTATGATTCTATGAAATGGGCTTATCATCTCTCTGCAGAGCACCGGGGTGCAGCCACATGGGGTTTCTGAGCCATGATTAAAAACCACACTGGGACCTGCGGACATGAGCCTAGAGAAAGCCCCATGGCAGGGGTCTGGCAGCCCCATGGGGGTGGGCACAGGGCATGGGGACTCCCCAACTTCTTCTTTATCCCCTCCAGTGGGTTTGTGAGCTCAGGATTGACTGCAGCCAGCCAGGAGCAGTCGCATGAGATGGTGGCAAGCTCAGTGCTGTGGGCATGGCTCCTGGCAAACCTTGGGGCACCCCTGCACCCACAGGGGACCCAAATAGTGCCGAGGCTGGGGAGAAGGGGGACAGGCTGGGGAAGATGTGACACAGCTGCCTCGGGGGAAGTGGAGCCCAAGACATGCGTGGGCAGCTGGGTCATAGGCCAAGTAGGAAGCACAGCCAGAGCATCCATGGAGAAGATGTCATACCCCAATCCTCCTCAGTGCTGGCTGCAGGCGCTCAAGAGCAACCAGACCCCCAAGGACGCCCAAAAGGGCTCAGATCTGTGGTGTGAGTAGGGATAGAGAGAGGAGGCTGCCAAGGGCCAGGTGGGTACCCAGCATCCTGCCCTGGTGCTTGACAAGTGCTTGGGGATAGGGACCACCAGCCCAGCTACATCACCCAGACCAGGACGGACAGGATTCAAGGGTGTGCTGGGACAGGACACGTTGCTGACCCAGGCCTGGGCAGGAGGGCTGGACCCAGCTGTCAGTTGCCCATGGCCAGCTGCAAAGCCCAGCACCCTGCCATCTGAAAAAAATTAGTTTTCAGGCAGCAGAAAATCAATATTCTCCTTTTTGAAAGGCCACCTTGGCAGCAACACTGCAGAGCAAACCATGAGAGGGCAAATCCTTCCCTGGCTCCCATGAGACTGAGAGCTCCCCAGAGAGCTCCCCAGAGAGACAGAGCTGCCACGGCCCCATGTGAAAAGATATGGGAAGGAGGACAAGGACTAGAGTGCTCGAAGGCTGAACCCCAGCCCCTGCCACCCTGGCTTTTGCTGCCCGGGCAGTTACTGGGTTCCCTGGGCAGTCATTTGCTCTGCTGCAGGGATGCTGGCACAGCCCTCTGTGCTGCTGGGACGTTCTCTTACAGCAAAGCAGCTGCCAGAAACCACCCCAGGGATCAAAATCCCCCAGAACCTCAAAAGGAAGGATGCTGAATGTGGTTTTTTTTTCTCAAAACCTGCACAAAAGACAGGTTTGCATGTCCAAGAAGCTGGTTCAAAGTGGTGGAAGCAGCTGGTACCCATGTAAATACAGAAACCAAAACCCTGTAGCATCCGAGTGGCTCCTCCCTGGAATGGTGAAGTGCAGAGCATTGCCACAGCCCCTGCCAGGTGGCACCTGGCTCATAATTGACACCATGCCAGCCTTCACCATCCTGCTGTGCTCTTCTTCTCCACAGTGTCGTGCCCCACTCTTGGCAGGTTTGGTAATGCCCAGAAACCAGCTCTGCCTGTCTGCTCTTGCTGCCGCACTTTTCAGATGCTCAGGGCAAAAAATACCTGCCACCCAGCACAGGCACATGCAGCAGTGTAAGCCACCTAAGCACAGCCCTGTGATGGGTCACGGTGGGCCCAGCCATGCAGTCTCTCTAGCTGGTACCAACCCCAACAATATCACTGGCCCCACAGATATAGGGACATCTGGAGGTGCCCAGACCTGAGCTGAACAGTGGCAGCAGCCAAGTGCAGCCAAAATCAATGACTTTTCTGGAACACCATTCCTGTGATGATGCTTGTCACCTCTATGTTCATGCAATGAGCAGAGTAGCTCCTGGGGCACCTTACATCTCCTTTTCTTTTCTCTGCTTGTACCCCATGCCAGGGACTTCGCAGTGAGAATAAGTATGCTGTGGGGTCAGGGAGAGCCCAGCTCTGCCCCGCACACCCTCCAGGACAAGTAACTCAGGCACTGCAGAGGTACCAGGACTTTGCAGTGCTCAACATATGCCTGGCATGGGAGAGAAACTCTCAGTGTCTGCTGGGTTGAAGGGACCAAGCACAGGTACTAGGGGGGGATGCCAAGGAACCCAGTAGGCAAAGGCTGCTCCAGAGCCTCCAGAGGGACAGCTCTGGTACAGAAATAAGATGGGTGTTGGGTTGGAGGCAACTCAAGCAAACACCCTGCTGGTAAATGCCATCACCCAGTTCAGTCACAGCAGCAGGATGAGACCAGGCAGCACAGCCTTGCATGCACACTGTCTGGCTGCCCTTGTGGGCAGATCCCCAACTTCACAGGGAGGCAGCAAGGCTGTGGGTCTTTGGGGGTGCCATCAGGAGGAGCCCACTCCACCTCCCCAGCTCCGGGCAATGCTCTGCAACGGGCACTAGCTCCATGCAGGCACTGTCATCTGCAGGCAGTGGCTCTGGGCCAGGTCTAGGCCTCTGTCAGCACCAAGGGTGCAGCGCTGCGACCCTGGCCGCTTCCAGCACTGATGCGCAAGTCAGCAGCAACCAGACACTATAACCCACACGGAACAAAGAAGCACCCTGCGCCCACTGCTGGCTGTTTCACACTGGGGCAGGGAGCCAAGGTACAGGGCCTGTGGGTGCTTGCCCAGCCCAGCCTCAAACAAGCTGTCAGCTAAGAGAGACCTGCTATGGCTTATCATCCCCTCTGCCCCATGCAGCACGACAGAGCAGCTACCCTGCAGCCAGGCTGCTGAGAAGGTGCAGCCAAAATAGCCACAGCCTACCATTCCTTTGCAGAGCATGAGCAGTTCTTCTGGAAGGAAAAGGGGCTCTGCTTGTAAGGTGGTCCCTGGAGCCCCACAGTGGCCTACAGGAGGAGTCTTTTCTGCCTTCCTCTTTAGGCAATGGGACTTGCAGTTTCATGTCCTGTTAATACTGACACACATTCCACTCCTAATTTGTTGTACTTCACGTGTGCCCCATGAACAGCATTGCCCCAAAACCATCCCCACATAAATCTGCCCACACACCTAGGAGCCTCTGATATGTGATGAAGGATGCTACCTGCCTGCATCAAACAGGCAGAGACACACACCAGCAGGGAACGAAAGCCCTGCATGACCAGCCCTGCATCATCCCTCTGCCAGAAAAGGTCCAAGATCATGTTTTTCTACTAGTTCTGCCTCCAAAAAAGAGAGACATTCTCCCAGGTGGCTTCAGCTGTGGAGCCTTTACACTCTCGTGCCCCTGGAGTGGAAAAAAGCAGCCTCAGAGATCAGCAAAATGAGACACAGGAAACTCCAGGCTGCAGAGGGGATTTTCCAGAAGCATTTATTTCACTGCTGGAGGCAACTGGTTGCCTAGCTGCCCTTCACTGCAGAAGTGTCAGTCCCCAGAGTCCAAACAATCCACCTATGGTCAGTGTCTGCTCACCTTTCAACACCTACATCACACAGGCCCACATTACTGTGACATTCACCTGCTAGGGATACCACTTAAAAGGATCAAAAATAATGATAATCATAATGCTAAGGCAATCTACAAAGTAACACTTGGAGGCATAATGCAGACACCAGATGATTTTAGACTACTTAGTAAGTCAGATTTGCCAGGTGTATTGGTGGACAAGTACCTGCTACTTCCCTGCCTATCCAACACTGTGCAAAGCTGGGGGCATTCCCAGACAGGACAACAGCTCTCTGTTTCCCATACAGTGTTGGGAAACACTTCCAGGTCAGTTTATAATTCCAGAACTACTTGAGGTTATGTGCTTGTAAAAGGTGCTGGGGAGTCCTGAAGCTTACTTCTGTAACATTGGCTGCTTCCTACCAAGTCGCAGACACTTGAATGCGGAAGAGTGCTTGACCTGTGGGTTTTTTTTTTTCTCTTCTTTTGAATGAAAACAAAAGCTGACTGGTAAAACATTATTCTTAGCACAGGTGGACCAAAAAAAAAATTAAAATAAAATCATCACATTGTAATGGAAATCTGTAGATTGGCCCGAGAAAGAAGCCAGTCGCTACTGCCCCATGATTAATTTTTCCTCACTTAGTTTCAGCTTCCCCAGTGAAGTAGGGAGAAGGTGACCACAGAAAAAAAAGGTAGTATTTCCAGAGGATTTCCCTGCTTTAAAGTTATCCCTTTGAATCCTTCACATAAAGTTAAGGTGTTGTTTAAGGAAACGCTGCCTTTTCTTCACAACATTCATTTGGGTTTTTTTGGTTACTTTTGGTGGGGGAAAGAGAAGGAAAACAAGCATCCCAGACAAGAAATGCTGGCAGTTTAAACACATTTTGGAAGGTAAGCACAGTTATAAAAATGAAGGAAATAAAGTAGTGAATCTGCAGATAGAAGGGGAAAACAGAGTGCTGACACAGTTTGCACTGTGCCTGCTCTGACAGCACTTGAATTACCCACCCTGTTCACACAGAAACATACTGAGCCAGTCATACAGAGCTGTCAGGAGAGGGAAAATGGACACTTACAAACCTGTAGATCAATTTTGTAGGAATTGGTAACGTAGAAGCCTTTCATTGCCTCTTCTACTTCTAGACAGAATGTATTTTAAGGCATAATTTAACATCCATTTCTTCCTAAAGCAATTTAAAGTGTAACAAGCAAAGATGTCAGAACCAGAAAACAACAGCTATTCTAACAGAGGTGAAAGCTACTCTATGTGCAGTGCAGTACTTGCCTTAAACAGGGGAGTCTTGCCTTTAAAAAAGAAAGAACGAACTGCAGACCCAGCTTCTAAAACAGCAGACATGGCCAACACAAGGAATGTTCATTAGAGTCCAGTTCCGACTAGAGCTACTCAACAGGAGGATGTATAAGGTGATTACGCTCAACTGTGACTGTTCCCAGAGTGTGTCCCCAGGAGGGAGGCAGGCCTGTGGGAGCCATACCCTGCAGTACCCTAGTGCAAACTGCCTCCAAGGGAAAGCCTGTAGTCATCAAGGCTTCATGCCTATTGCTAGGCTTCACTGAGAGGTGTAATAGTCAGGTGTCACCTAACAATGTCAGGACACTTCCATCAAGGTGGTGGTCCTGTATGGATTCTAATGCACATCCCCCGTGAACAGTGTCCTGCACACATACACCTGCCAGGCTACCGGCTTTCCCTCTTCTGCCACTGCAAATGGCTCACAGCCACCAGAATCTCACATAGACGATCAACATGATAAAGAACACAGCTACAGCTGCAAGTTTGGCATAAGTGGAACGCATGTTCAGATACTTCGCGTCCTGACGATACTTCTTGGACAAACTGGACAAGCTGTTGGCCTTGGAATCGAGAGCTGTTAAAGGGAAAAGGGAGAGAAGTTAATCAACATTACCTCAAATAATGTCACGGTTGGGGAACATCTAACTGCACAAGTTTCTCTGGAGCAGCTGTAAGCGCAGCAGTTTCACACATCCTGTACCTACCTATGGTGCTACAGCGCTGCTCCTGCCAGGATGAGAGCCACCCATGCTGGTGAGATGCTGGTCTTGCTCAAAAAAAGCACCAGTACCTGCCAGGTGCTGCAGAATGCAACTGATCCAACTCAAACTGAGTCTGTTTTTTTATTCAGGAAGCTCAGGGATCAACAAGCCTTTCCCTCCAGAACACTGACCCAGGGACTCACCCAGCTGACTGAGAAGACAAGGAACTGTATGCCAAATATTGGCTATTCCCTCTACCTGAAAGTGCCTCTCCTCGCTGTAAGACTTCCTCAATGTTGGCCACCATGATCCTCTGCACATCTTGCAGCTCTGTGTTGATGGAGCCCAGGTTCCTCCTCGCACGGCTGTCAATGTACAGCTTCTTGGTTTTCTGGATGTAGGTGTCTGGAACAAGAGAGGCTTATCAGAGTGGGAGCACTGCTGTGACAGCCAGCAGACTGCATGCAAACATACACTGGAGAGAGGCCAAGAGACTTCAAGCAGGAAATCTGAATCAAAGGACATGTACCATTTCCCTACCCATTCTCTGTTGTCTTGCTCAGAACAAATAGTTTCTCTGGTGCCAAGAAGAGGCTGAACTATCAATTCCATAGGCTAACCTGGAAAGGATCCCTGTGGCTGCTGCTCATCCTCAGCAAGAAGTTTCCTAACTAGCCACAAAGAGAGGGATCTCACCAAATTCAATGAAGGAATAGGGCCTGGAAACCGTTGGCACCTTCTTGCCATGCTGCTCATCAAACTCTGAATGCAAGTCTTCCAGATATGCAAAAGCCAGCTTCTTGGGGAATGCAGCTTCACACAGGACCAGGTAACACACTCCTTTCTCAATGATGTAGCTGAAAGAACAGCAGAGAGAGAATTAACAAATCAATTTTGTATCTATCCTAGCAAGCACCACCCTGCATACCTTTATTCCTACAAGGCAATGAGAACTGCATACAGGTACTTCCACTTTGCTTTCCCTTGGAGGCAGTTTGCATTAGGGTACTGCAGTTTGTCAGGTGTAAACCTTCCTACAAAGTAATGACGAATTTTTATTTTACCTAAAATACATTTTCTTGTAGCCTCAGACCCTATACCTATGCCAACAGCCCTGAGTTTTAACTTCAGTGGAACAAAGTTGGCCTGAGAGTAACATCAACTTAGAATACCAGCAATGTTATGATTTTGGAGTTAAAAAGGGAGGACATATGCCCTTCCTCCAGCAGTCCAAGGGAGAGAAGCACAAGTAAGTTTGCCAGTAGACTAGAAGGGAAGGTTGCCAACACAGCTCTAAGACAACACAGCACAGCCAAGTACCTGAGGCCCACAAATGGGAAGCTCTGCCCTGAGATTAGGACACATACAAGGATTTGGTCTTGGTGTGCTAAAAAGCCACTCAGTGACTGCAAACTTTCTGTTTTGGAGGGCTGGGTATCCCTTCCCTGCCAACACCAGCCTGGTGGTGGGATGTCGTTATCCACATGGATGGCACCAAAGACAGCTGGGGTAAAATACTGGCACAATCTGGGTTCTGGTGACTTTCCATCCAGGTTTGCCATGGGTGACCGTGCTACCAGCTGTTTGGCTGTGATGCCAGGAGCTTCAAAACGTGTGTTGAAGCAGGGGCTGCTCTTGTTGCACAATGCTGCTTGTTCTGTTCTGCAGCTGAACGCATGGAGAGGTGTTCTCCTCCTCCCACCACCCCACTGCATCCAATTTATACTGGGGTTCAGAGGATCAGTGTTGCCCTTGCTCCAGCATGAGCTCCAGTGTGTCTGTCAGCACTGAGAACAGGGGACTTTCACTGTAATTCAGCCAAAAAGCCTACTGAAATAAGGGATGAGATAGAATCAGTCCTGAGATTATTAAGGTTATTTAGGCTTTGCTACAACTTCCTGCTGCTGCATATTCCCAACTACCTTTTTCTCCTCATTTAGCCAAGAGAAAAATAAAGGCAACAATATTTCCACCAAAACCAAGGGAGCAGAGAGAGTAGATAACTCTGCATACACTTTTGAATGTTTATCTGTATTATTCAGGGTAGAAATTAAATGCTACTTTGACGTTACCTTCCCTTGACTTTCCACATAATGCAATTATGTGGCAGTCTGGTTAGCATAAAGATTAACAGCATAATAAAGAACTGACCCTGTCACTGCAGGCACTGCTGTTAAATAACTAGCTTACAATTTGTTAACATTTGTATCAGGCTCACAAAACAATACTCCCTTCACACTCTTTTCCCAGACACTCCAGCAAGTCCAAAGCCTTCAAATTAACCACCCCCAGCTTGCTTCTAGACTCAGGAGTACCCATTTCTCCTGCCTTTATATAGCCTGTGTGTGAAACCTACCAGCCTTCAAACAACAACTGATACACCTGATTGGAAGCAAGAAACTCCAGTTCCTATAATCCATTCTAAAAGCCCCATGAGACCATGCTTTTATTCCTTTTCATGACCCTCAGCTGGACCGCATCAGTATGTAAGGCTAATCCCAATCATGCCCCTGTTCGTCCCTTACCCTTGGAAACATGCTTGGCAGCTTGGGGTCACTACAAATCACCCCTAGAGCTTGATTCACCCACTGTCATGGACAGCAATATTTGAAAAAGTCTTTTGAAATAAGCAGTCTCCAGATGAGGGCAGTCTGGCCTGAGCAGCTGGTCCTGCCTGAGCTCCTCAGCCACGTTTTTCACCTGCTTTTCCCTTGATGTGGTATTTGATATGTCAGATTTAGAGTTGATCTGTTAGCAACGCAGGGAGTATGCATATCTCGCTGTCCCAGATTCAGGCAGTTCTGTCAATGCCAGCTCAACATCAGAGCATGGCTGGGCTTCTCGTCTCAACTTGTGGTGCACACCCCCAAGCTTTATCACAGCACCCGATCATGCTGACTGCTCCGCAGTGCATGCACGCCAGGGGCAGGCAGTGTCATTTGCCACTGCTGACTTCTGTACTCCAGATTTCTGCACAAAGTATAGCCAAGAGGTTTTTCATTGTTCCCTTGGATCAATTTTGAGAGAGAAAAGCTTTATCCTGGTAGCAGTGGCAAAGGCCAAGGATTGTTTTCAACATGACAGGTAAGAGCCACTTCACCCATCTGACAACCAAAGGTCAACTGCTGATGGGTGGCACAGCAGACTCTATTGATTTCTATACCGGTACAGTCACACACACCGAGAGCTGTAGCTGAAAGAGTGACACAGCTTTTGGAGCTCAAGTGTAAACATATAAAATCACTTCAGCAGTCGCAGTTTAAGCTTCACATTTCAGCAAGACTAGACTCTTCTCTGAACTGATTGTGTCAAAAGTGTTTAGCACCACCTCAGCAAGTTCAGCAGTATCTTTAGTCATGCTTGTAACTTGCACCACAAAGTGCTCTGTCCTGGTTTATGCTGCCCTCAGCAGCCAGGGCTCAGATTTGGCAGGAAAAAAAGATTTGCTGTATTAACTAACATCATGGTCATCAATCACCATCATTTTAGACTATACTTCTAACTCACTTGTTTCTTTTCCTTCCTGTGCTGTTATTACAGGAACTTTTCTGATCTGAAAGTACCTTTTATATGGGTCCTGCCCTAATGTCCCACCTTAACAGGCAGCACTTGAGGGCTTTGCAGCAGACAGTCCCCATGGAACTTGTCTAGGGACTAACTCAAGACAGAAGGAGAATCACTCCCTTCCCTGCCTGCCAGCCAGGTAACCTGACTGTTCCTCTGACACAGGTGTCAAAACATAAGCTTGTCCAAGGCCTCCTGGCTTGTCAGAACCAGTGATGTCACAGCCACTGTTAATAGGCTTCCATTTCCTGGGCACTGCAAGCAGTTCAGCCTTCCCAGACATTGCTCCACTTGCATCACAGCAGTGAGACAAGATTTACTAGGATCTATCCAGACTCTTTCAGAAGGATTCACTGCCACTCAGAGCTATACTCCTGCAGTGCCAGGGAAACATTTAAAATTAGAGTTTTTGAATTCTAGGAAGTTTCAGCTCCTAGAAAGAGGACGATGCAGAGCAGGACTTTGCAGTTAACCTTGGCAACAACCTGCCAGGCAACAGGGACAGCCTGTCTATTCTAACCAGGGTCATTCTCTAAACATGATAACTCCTGATCAAAGGCAACCAGAGGCCAACAGAAAAAAAAAAAGATTAAAAAAACTTTGCCACAGTCATCATGCGTAAGCCAGCCACAACAGAAGGTGCTCTCAAAACCGCATGGCTTTTACCAAAGACAGCCCTCCTCAAAAACTCCTCTTCCTGTCTTTTTGTGTCACGGAATCTCTGAAGAAAGGGACAGGGCAGGAGATCTGCTAAAGGACCCTTGTTAGAGAAGCAGAGACCCAAAGCCAGCCTTGCCTGCATTCAAAGGCCATCTCCCCTTCACCCAGCTGTAAACATGTAATCTGCTTACCAGGGTGGGGGAAGCGATAGGGACACTGCTGTTGGCAATGTGGCACAAACGCTGCCGAGCATGGGAAATCTTGGTGCATCGCTGGTAAGACTGCACAACTCTGCCTTGGTGATCTCATGTGGCACCTGATCTCAGAGACCTCAAACACTTATTTCTACCAAGTAGCACCATTCTGATTCCTGACACGATCCCAGGCCTGATTCGGTTCTCCAGCATTACCTGCTAGGTAATTACATGGCAGGTAAAGAAGCACTTCCTTTCTCAATGTTTGCCTTGCTGCCCTTTACTGGCTGTCAGTTCTTTTTCCATCTACTTGCCTTTCCGAATCCCTGATGATTAGGGAGTCAGGATGTCTGACCTGCACTCCGCAAGTTTTCATTAGTTTAAACTCCAGTTCCCTTGTTAGTGCGCTGCTGGAGAAATGCAAAAGTGCTTTCTAATAGAGAGTGTCCAAACAGTTTAGGAAATAAATTAAACACTCTGAAAACATTTGGCAACCATAAGACTGAATCTACAACATGAAAGAAAAAACTTTGTCAGATATTAAAGAAATAAGCAAAGAAGCTCAGAGATGCTCTATGTGCTTTCTACATGCAAAGGTAACACATGAAAAGGTACACTCCTATGCGACACACAGGGATGAAAACCTTGTGCAAGAGCTGCTGCTTTTACCAAGGACACCTCTTTTCGAAAATGAAAAGGCACAGGAGGCATAGAAGACGCACTTAGAGGGTAATATGCCAATAAGCAGAAAAAGTTTAAAGGGAAGAGAATCCACATTGTTTTCAGCAACAGCAGAACTATGAATTTAGCTGAAACACCGAGTGTCAAGACGGAACAATTCAGCTGCTCTCCCTGCTGAGCAGCTATTCACACCAACCAGAAGGGCAAAGAGTGGAACAGCTCACACACTCTCAGGCAGCCCAGTTTCTAAAAAGTCCTCACCCTGACCCAGAGGCAATTTCCATTATTTCCATGGCAGCACCTGCCCATTTCTCTACAGATACTCACTGGAAAGCCATGGCACCTGCTTCAAGAGTGCATCTCGTGGGGGACTGCTCGTTCAGCTTGCGGAAGAGCTGCTTCGCTTGACTCTGGTACTGTTGCAGGTCACGGCCTGACTGTGAAGGGAGGACAGGCTGTTGGGAATAGCTGCTACTGGAAAACACCACCTTCTCGCAATCAGGGGGACTTAAAGGGGGGGGATCCCGGGCTCAGCTCTAGGAGAAGGAGGAGTTCGCTCCCAGCAGCACAGAGACGGCTCTCCGGCCGGGAAGATCTCGTGGAAGCGCCATCTAGTTTATAAGAAGGGCTGACAGACACCGAGAGGAGGCTGCAAGAGAGTCTCTGGGGTCGCGTGGGGGCTGAGAGGAGTCCCGTGGGACTGAGAGGGGGGCGAGAGTGGCCCCACAGGGCGGTAGGGGGAACCGTAAGGCTGCCAGAGAACTGAGAGTGATCCCGTGGGGCCGAAAAGGGCCGCGCGGCCTCCCCCGCGCCTCGGCCCCGCCCGCGCGGCCCCACCTGCTCGTCCTCTTGCATAGAAGCGGCGAGCGGCAGCCCGTCCGCCACGCGGGCTATCATAGTCAGTAGCACCATGTCCGCTCCCCTCTGCGGCCCGCCCGCCGCCGCCACTGCCTGCCACGGAGCCAGCCGGAAACGGCCTCGGCGACATCCGGTGCCACGGCCTCGGCAGCCCAGCCACTTCCGGCTCCGAGGATGGGGGAAGGCGACAGCGCCACCCGGCTCTGGGAGCGGCCCCGACCGGGACAAGACCGCGTCCTCGGTGTCACCGCGGCCCGGGCAGGTCAGGTTCCCTCATCACAAACCCCTCACGGCGAAACACGCCCCGTCTGTCAAACCACGCCCCTTAGACACGAACGCCTTTAGCAGGCTACGCACCCTCGCAACAACCACACCCCTCGTGCAGTTACCCTCCCGCGTAGGGCCACACCCAGAGTATAGCTCCGCCCCCTATAGCCGCGCCCCCGGAACAGGCCGTACCCACCCTGGCGCAGACCACGCCCATTAGCTGCCACGCCCGACTCAGACCGCGCCCCCTCGCCTCAGGACACATCCCTCGGAGCGACCCCGCCCCTAGACCACGCTCACTCCTGAAGACACGCCCTCTTCAGACCACGGCCCGCCACGGCCAGACCGCCTAACGCAGACCACGCCCTCGCCCCGCGCGCGACACTGTCCCGGCCTCAGTTAGACACGCCCCTTTGCCCCACCCCGTCACGTGACACCCTGTCCGCCGGGGCGGGGCGGCGGGTGCAGGTGGGCGCGCGCGAGGGTCGGCAGCGATGGCGGCAGCGGCGGAACGGAGCCGCCTCAGCTTTCCGGGCGGGGCCGGGGCCCTGGGGCGCCCCGTGTCTATGAACCTCTTCGCCACGTGGGAGATCGACGGTTCCAGCCCGAGCTGCGTCCCCAGGTAACGGGCGCATAGTCCTGTCTTCTCCCGAGGCCTCGCGGGTGGGTGAGAAACTCGGACCCGTGGGTCGATAGTCCCTCGCCAACCCGCGAGGAGTCGGGAGATTGCTTCCTCCGCTCTTCTTTCCCCTAGCTTGGCTGTCCTTTTCTCCATTTTAGGGTTCTCTCTGTTTTGGGGTGTCCTACTGCAGTGATGGGCAGGGGTCACCACCTCTTTCAGTGGATTTTGGGGGTGGGAAGGGAGCTACAAGGATCCTCTGACCCTATAAAGGAGGTGGGAGTGGCTGCTACCCCTCTGCACCAGGTCTTGGAAGGGTTATGCTGTGGCCCCCCCCACGTGTTGGGGTACAACCACCCCAAAAATCTGGTGTGTTGGTGGTAGGGATTGGTGTGTCTGGCTCCCCATGTCACATTGTCCCATGTTCTGTGTTCTCTTAACAGGGCATTAGCCCAGCGAGTGCCGCAGGCTAGGCATGTGTTTCTTTTTTTGCTGCTCTTCCACCTGCTGCAGTCCCCAGTCTTTCCTTATCTCTGATCTGTGTGTGTATATGTGGGTGTATCCCTGCCTGTGGTTCTTTTAGCCCACATGGGAGGAAAACCTTGTATGAAAGCCGTGCTTTTTAGGTCTGACTTTAGCAGAATATCTCTTGAGGATTTAAACGTGCTGAAAATGGATATTGGAAGCGCTCCTCTTTTTATTTTTTTTTGTAAATGGGGGCACAGCAAGTAAGCAAAATGGGAACAGAGTCATCATGCTGCCCTCACAGGAATGTAAAGTTTTGCAAGCTTTACAACCTCCCAAATCCCTCTGTCTTCTGTGCTGTCCAGATAGCAGGTTGGACTCACTTGCACTACCCCTCTTGCAGGGCTAGCAGCTTGCTCATGGGACTAGCAACTATCTTAGCTTAAGTGTTACACACAGTTGTAAGTGCTGTGTAGCACTGTGGACAGGAAGATAGCACAGGGTAGAAGAAAACTTGGGTCCTGCAACTGCAGATGATCTTGGTTTATAACAGCTTATCTGTGCTCACAGCACCTTGCATTGTCTGCCTGACAGCAACTTTCTCTGCTTCTGTCTTGTTCCGCCTTTCTTATCTTGAAGGTCTTGGAAGGGGGCAAGCACCAAAGGGAATGTGTCCCTCTTCAAGGAGTCCCTGTGCTGTGAAAGGAGATGCCTGTATGGGAGGGGCTGGAAGAGCAATTGGGGCACTTCTGATTTTTGTACTGGATTCCAGTGCAATTCATATTGATCCAGGTGGCCTACAGAGGATGTGGAGGCCCTCTTGTAACCTGTTTTAAATCCTGTTCTCTCCATTGCACCCTCAACTACACAAAGGTGGTTGGGTTTCCATCTCATCCAACCTCTTATCAGGGGCGGTTTAACTGAAATAAAAAGACCCCTGTCTGTTGCTGTCAAGGACTTTTAGTTCTGCATTATCTTTTATGCTGATAGCTGCAGGTCTGAAAATCAGCTCACAACATAGTTTGCTTGTTGACAAATCCATAGATGACCAGAAAATGCAGTGTAATGACCCTGGCCCTGCCTTGATGTAGTAGAGGATGAGGGTGAGTCTACACAGAGCTTGGCATTTCAGGTGGATGCTGGGTGCTTGAATTATGTGGGCAGCAGCAAATTGCTGGCAGCTGGTGGAAGTGCCTGGAGGAACCTGTGTGATGCATAGGGTGTGAGGGTATCTGGGCAGATGGTGTAGAACTGGGTTTTGATGGAGAAGCTAGGGAGTCACTCAAGTAATCTGTGAAAGTGGGGCTGGTGAAAGTGCTCAGATTGTATGCCCTGGGGCCTGAGGCATTGATGGGAGAACTGAGGCAAGTTGTGACCTTCTAGGATCATAGCTTTTGTACAACGAGTTTGTGTGCAGTAATGGGGCCCTCTGGTTTCAGCCCCGTTGTTTCAAACACCTTTGCTTGCTTTTCCTGAGTATCATTTTCTCCTGCAGCCCAGGGGTTAAGTGGGGATCCAGCTGCTGTATCTGCTGCTGCTGACTGAACGAGCAGGTCTTTCCACAGCCCTGTGAAGGCTGTGTACAGGGTGCAGTGTATGGCAGGTCTGCAGCTGTGGGTGTCAAGTGGCTTTTGTTAATCTGAAATAGTCAGGAGCAGTGGAGGTTGCAGCTCCTGCAACGATGTCAGTCTGATTGCATGGTGAGGTGTATGCTGCACTGCTTGTGTTGAGCATAGAGTGAATCTGTAGCAGCAGCTGGGCTGCAGCATCTGGGCAGTCAATTCTGCTGTTCCTCATCATTTAACATTGTGTCTTGTGATGCTACATTGGATCCATGCTTTGCATTTCATTAGAGTCTTTGCAGCAAGCTTTTCTGTCAGAGCAGGCAGGAGTTAGTAAACCTTTAAGTTGCACTGCTGCCCCCCTATTTCAAGTTCATATAGTAAAGATTTTTCCTGTGGCACAGCAGCATTTAAAATTCTTTGTGTTAAAGTGAGAGACTGGGATGAAAACTGTTCTGTGGGGCATGCGATACTCAAAACGACTTGCTTGGTCAAACAGGCTTCTGTGGGGACCTGAATGGAGGATGCGGAGCAGAGTGGGCCTTGATCTCATCTGAGATTTCCACCAGTTACAAGTTCCCCTTGGGGTTTTTGTTGACAGGATAGACCTTCCTAGCTGAGAAGAGGCTTGTACTTGGCACAAAGTCAGAGGATTTGTAGAAGAGGGGCATGTGCTTGGGAAAGCAATGTTGCTTCCCTCCACTTTTCATAGAATCACCAGG
>WAAB01020551.1:0-36588 GCA_013389865.1 Piaya cayana | reverse complement strand
GAACAGACAAGCTTCAAACTCCCTGTATCTTCCTATTCAAGGCTCTTTGCTGATGAGATTGGCAAACAAATGAACAATTATTTGTACTAATTAAAAAAATGAAATGGCAATATATTTTCAAGATGTGTTAAAGTGAATATATGAATAGTCCCCATATGTAAGAAAATCAGGCAGGGAAGGGAAGAAACCGGTGTGCTTGAGTTGTGATCTGCTGGTTAAACTGAAGAAGAAGAGGGAACAGATCCTCCTAGAAGCTAGGCTAAAGCACATGGAGGACATGGAGGTGATTAATGGCGGTCAGCATGGCTTCACTAGGGGAAAATCCTGTATGACCAACTGAGTGGCTATCTATGGTGGGGTAACCACAGCAGTGGACAGAGGTAAACCAACAGATGTGATCTATCTGGACTTCTGTAAAGCCTTTGACATGATCCCCCACAACATCCTTCTCTCTAAATTGGAGAGATATGGATTTGATGGGTGGATGGTACAGTGGATAAGAGACTGGTTGGATGGTCGTATTCAGAGAGGAGTGGTCAACGGCTCAATGTCCAGATGGAGATCCATGACAAGTGGTGTCCCAGAGGTCTATACTGGGACCGGTGCTGTTTATTATCATCATCAATGATATTGACAGTGAGATTGAGTGCACCCTCACCAAGTTTGGAGATGTCACCAAGCTGAGTGGTGTAGTTGCCACACCAGAAGGATGGGATGTCATCCAGAGGGACCTGAATTGGCTGGATAACCTCATGAGCTTCAACAGGGTCAAGTGCAAAGTCCTGCATGTGGGTTGGGGAAATCCCCATTTTAAGTACATAATGGGAGATGATGTGATTGAGAGCTGCCCTGCAGAGAAAGTCTTGGGGGTGCTGGTTGGTAAGAAGCTTGACATGGCCTGGCAATGTGCACTCACAGCCGAGAAAGCCAACCATGTTCTGGACTGCATCAAAAGAAGTGTGGTCAGCAGGTTGAGGGAGGTGATTCTGCCCCTCTATTACTCTCTTGTGAGACCTCATCTAAAGTACTGTGTCCAGTTCTGGAATCCGCAATATTTAAGAAGGATGTGGAGCTGTTGGAATGAGTCCAAAGGACGGCTACAAAGATGATCCAAGGGCTGGAGCACCTTCCCNTTTCTTCACCATGAGAGTGGTGAGGCACTGGCACAGGTTGCCCAGGGAAGTTGTGGCTGCCCCACCCCTGGAGGTGTTGAAGGCCAAGTAGGATGAGGCTTTGGGTAACCTGATGTCCCTGCCCATGCTGGGGGGGTTGAAACTAGCTGATCTTTAAGGTCCCTTTCAATTCTAACTATTAAATGATTTTATGAACAAACTAGCCTTCAAAATTACAGCTGAACAAACTGTGCTTTCAGCAAAAAGCAAAGGGAAAGAACTACCTGCCCTACATATAAATCCTACATATCCTTTGCCTATGATGAATTCCAGCTCTGAGAAAATGTTTGAACGGAAGCTCCTATATTAGGTATAAAAGTAACAAGACATAGAAGTGCAATCTTGGCAGCAAATTGGAAGAATCCCAAGGTAGGATTTTTCTGACCGTATTTCAGATGCATATTTTAGGATTAAATTAATTGCATCACTGACTAGCACACTTCTTTCTATTGACTCAGTAGAAATCCTAGTGGGATGAAATCATCTTGCAGATTCAGTGATCTAAATGTATGTGTCTACATGTACCTTAGGTGACCAAACTACCATTACAGCTCATGGATATTAAATTAGTAGTAAGCGGAGCCTACAGCAATTCAGTTGACTACAACTAGGTGTCCATTCAAGGCTTAGATGAATCACTTTCTAGAGTCCATCACCTTTATTAACTACAGTTGGATAACTGTTGTTGATGCCTAGACACATAGCTCAAATTCAAACACTAAAATATCCATATTCTTAAAGACATAATATCATAGAGTTATAAAGTTTTAAAAAAAATATTAATTGATGGTCTGCTGATCCCTAAAAGCCCTGCATTCAGCCTCAGGGCTCCTTGTTGTGCAAGTAGGATGGTAAATGCCACCAAGACACCCCCACCAATTTCTCTCCGTAGGTTGTGATATCTGAGACCAAGGCTTGTAAAGCATAAAATGGCATGAAAACAAGAATCATCATGCAGCGTCTGAACCTGCCACAGACCATGGAAAGCTCAGCACTCCCTACCTGGGAAACCCTGAAGGTATTATCAAGCTTCAGTGTGAATATAGACTCCTTTTGGTTCTCAGGAGTGTAACATGGAAATGCCTTTTGTCTAATTTGCTCAAGAGTCTCAGTACAAAAATAACTGTACATAAAACATATGCCAAGCTGAATTCTCAGCTGCCCATTTCTAGGAAATTTCCCTCCTTTGAAACAACCTTCCCACTCCTTTTTCAAAAAAAAAAAAAAGGGACTCATAAACCAATATGTACTTTGCCTCAGAGCAAACATGACTGTCTTCAGTTTTTCTGACCACAGTAAAACACTCCTACCTCTTCCTGACAGTTTGACACATGGGGAAATTATTCAGACTGACACAAGATAAGTTCAAAATCAGGAGTAGGAGAAGCAAACAAAGAGAGTTCTAACTAATTAGGATTAAGAGGGCTGGATTTTATATATATATATATATGTATATATGTATATGTATATATAATTTTATTTTTTAAGTACAGAACAAAAAAATCCCACAAACATACTCAAAAGAAGGTTAAAAAGAAGGAGAAAGATATGGAAGATGATTATAAGATGTGCGAAGAATAAGCAACTTGAAAGCAATGGAGAAAAAAATGGGAACTAGTGAAGGGATTCAAGAAAGCAGAGAAATAAAACGGGAGGAGAGCAACGCGATATTGACAGCTGTGTTTCTCTGGGTCAGCCCAGTTTCCAGTCATTGATTTTTCACTCAACAGCTGAGCAAGTCTGGGCTTCTGTGGAAATGAGGTTTCCTACAAAACCAATCACCGAGTCTCATATTAATGTTTGTATTCTTTCTTGGCTTGATTTTTATGTTAGATGAGAGAATAAGATCTTTCTTTGATTCTTGACTTCAGTATTTCGCCTAAGACTTCTGATTTGCTTTTTAGTTGAATATAAGGTACCATATCATTTAAAGAAATAGTTTTAAAACCCAATATAATCCTTCCTTCTACTGACCAATCTGTAACTGTAACTGGGACACGTGAAAGAGCTGTTGAATCTTTGGTATAACTGTGACTTCTGAGAAGCTGGATAATCACTGAAGCAACTTTTTTACTATTAAACCTAATCTATGTGTATTTCACAGTCTGACCCTTCCTGAGTTAAATACTGCAGCCATGCAGATGGGGAAGGACAGAAGGAAAGGTTGGCTAGCCATAGAGTTATTACGTGAGGGCATAGTTAATCATGGAATAGGATGAATATTTGTGCTCAAAATATCAGATTCAGGATGAAATTTTTGGTTCTGTTTTATTGCCTTTCTGAAATATTAGATGTTATTAATTTTAATATGTTATAAAAATGCAAAAATGAATGGATCAGAAACCATTCCTCTCAGAAACTGAAATGATAAATGTATATGGTATTTGATGGATTTTCTACCCAGTGGAGGTATTTCTAGTTGAAATACTAGTCCCAGTGAAGTGAACAGACAATTTGTCACTGACTTTAAGGTACCAAATATTCATGGTGGCGCTTCATTCTCAATGGTTTTGGTCCTATTCCTCCATCTATTGTACTTGGGCAGAAGGATAGTGTATCATGTATTCAGGGCTGGAAAGCTTTATAAAAGGTTGGACTCGATGATCCAATGGGTCTTTTCCAACTTGGTGATTCTATGATAAATGTGATAGCCATACTATTATAAATAGCATTCAGTGACTATAAGGGATTTTTTTCCCCCAAATTCATATTTCTTTAAAGTTCTGAGTACATAAGCAATGGTTTTGTATTCCCTTTTATGTATCTGAGACATTAGATAAAATAGTTTTAATAATTCTGCAAGGCAAAGTTCATGCATGGCTCAGTTGAGCATTTCATTTCCCTGGTTTTCCCTAAACCCTTCTCCTTGCACAGTGTAGCTGGAAGTACACTGAAGTTTTCTTTTAGCAGAGAGAGCATGTGTCAGGTTAAGTGCAATCAAAATAAATGCTTTCCTTTAAAGTACCTTTATTAGGGTAATCTCTACTCTTCTACATTTATTTGTTTAAAGTTTACTTTATCTGCTGTTCTTCCCATACTTTACGTCTTGGGCCTCCCCACTGAGGCAAGAAACAAAATTGATTAAAACCATTAATATCTAGATGAGGACTGCTTAAGTTCCTCAAAAGTGAATCCTTTTATTCTTTTACTGATCTGCTGTCAAATACCTGTAGGATGTCCTGTGTCATCCATCCCTGTCATAGGTGGGACAGAGTGAGGCAAGTGAACCATGGGGATGAACATGCCTATGTCACATTTTGGGAAGCTCTTCTGAGGCTGGGCTGTAGGAATTTTTCCAGATTCTCTCACTGCTCAGTGTTACTTTTGCCCAGAAAACACAGCTATTGCTCAGAAAATTGATTACTTGTTTCTGTGACTGAGTTAAACTGAACTTATACAGTGAGAGACAGCTAAAGACATCTCCACTTAAGAACCCTTACACGTACTTGTCTAATATGTGGGACTGTGAGATTTAAGTCCTGACTGCAAGTTAGAATTAGAGTACAGACTTTGACTTAGGCATCAGTTGCCATTGCCTTAGCCTTTTTATCTGTGTTGGGGTATCTTTTTCACCTTCAGATCCTCCTTGCAACACTGGAGCAGTACAGATGAATTGGTATTCTATGATAGAATTATGTTGGAAAATGTTTTGATTTGCTGTATTTGTTGCTATAGTGCAGTTCTGAAAGATGGTTAGAGAAAGTAAAAACATTCAGTCATGAAGCCAAAGCAGACTCATCTGGTGCTTTAGAGTCTGTCATAGTTTAAAGCTTGTAAGAACTGAAAAATTAAAAAGTATCCCACCAAACCAAGCAAGTTTATGTGTGTGTTTGGCAGTGGCATTCCTGAGTCCTCAAAAGTGATGGGAGTGGGAAACGCGTTTATGGGTGACTGTATAAATGCATTGGCACTTACTCTATCTGTCAGTTATAAGTTTTATATAGAGATGAAGTGGAAATAAGAAATGAGTTTACAGTAATACTCACAGGCAGTCAGGTTAAATGAACCCATACTAACAGTAGGTCATGAGAACAGACTCCTTAAATTACTGTTCCTTTCTGGGGCTTGACAGAGGCAAGGAAGAGAAGAGTTGTGTATAACTGAAAATGATTTCTTCTTCAGGGTTCTCTGGATATGATGATATAAGGTCATTATTACAGTAGAGGACAGTTAGATGACAACATTCACCGTGGTGCAAGATAAGACTACTGGACTTCATAGATAACATTCCAACACTCACCTGGTTGTTTAAAAACAAGGTTATCTTGCAAAGTACAAACAGAAGTACAATCTCAGATCTGTTTTCTGCACCCAAAATCTGGTTTTCTTTGTAGAATATATCTTTCTACAGGATAGATTTATAAAGAAATCACACTGCTCTCTTTTAATCCTCAGAGAAAGACTGCATCTGAGAGCACTTCAATCATTCCTGAACATGTTTTTCAGATGGTGCAGCATGCTGCCTCTGGTGTGCCCTCCTGTGCCACCACATCCACCTCCTCCATGATCATTTTGGGATGATTCATTTTTCATCCTTGCATCGATGAATCACTGTGCCTACAAACCGCATATGTATGTCAGAATGAAAGTTTAGAAATTGGGGGAACAAGCTGACAGCGTTCAGAAGACATGGTGTTACATAAATGTTCTCTTGTACTATTTTCATCTGCTTCATCTTTGAAAGGCAACAATGAGTGAAACATTTTGCTGGAGTTTGGTGTATAAGAAGCAAGGCTTTCCTAGGACATTGTTCGTAACCTACCTATGAATTGGCCCAGGCATTTTTCCAAGGTTACTTGAATTTTTATGGCTTAAAATGTAGGGATTTTTTTCATGAGTATGATTCATATATGATTTTTATATTTTTTTGTGAACTTACTGTACTTATTTCCAGAGACTAGTCAAATTCTGTTTTATCGACTCCTGAAAATTCTAGCGCAAGGCACTTGAAATGGAGGAGACAGACTGCCACCATTAGTATAAATGACAATTGTCATCCATCAGACTGCCAGGAACCAAGTCAAACCAAATTAATTCAAATGGATGTCACAGTGATGGAATAAATAGAACTCTAAATTATATTTTCAAAGCTTCCACCCTCAGGATCTAGTGCACATGTTCAGGAGAGTAAAGAACAGAGTTAAGTGGTTGGCTCTCTCCAAGAGGCTTTGCCACATATTACGTTATCACAGCACAGAAAGTTATTATTTATGAATTCTGTAGTGACTATTTTATCCTGTTTTGATCTCTGGAAGACATTAAGACAAGATTACCAAATCAGGGCAAATTAGCTATTAATTAAACAGTGTGAGTTATCCTGCATTTGGTAAGGGGCTTCACAAGTAGTTGGTACTCACAGACTATTACTGCATGATGTTGAATTGTAAACTTGAGTATGTATTCTGAATTCTAATCCTCTAACTGTGATCTGCGGAAATATGTCTCATGAAAAAATCACTCATGAACAGCAAGAACACCTTTGTCTTCATTACTGCGGAAAGTTTAACTACTGAACAGAACAGAAAAACATTCTAACTGACAAAGTTTCAAAGATGTTAGATTTAGACTACAAGTCACTTCTATATGAGAGCTGAATGAAGGATGAAACTTCTTCCTTCATCAACAGCTTCACACAGACATAGAAAACACCTTATACTTATTAAACTACATATATCGTAGTACTGGAAGGTAGAAACAAAGTTACCTGAATTTGTAATGTTTTGACTGAATCAAAAACCGTGGCCATGAAAGCAGTCTTTGTGTGTATCTAGATGTATTTAGTATGAGGGGAAGACTCTCAGCTGCTTTCAAAATCATAGAATCACAGAATCACTAAGTTGAAAAAGACCTTTGAGATCATCAAGCCCAACTGCACTTGTCCACTATTAAATCATACCCCTAAGAACTTTATCTACCCATCTTTTAAATACCTTCAGTGATGGTGACTCAACCTCTTCCCTGGGCCACCTGACTGAGAACCCTTTCTGTGAAGAAATTTTTCCTAATATCCAATCTGAACCTCTCGTTGCAGTTTGAGGTCATTCCCTCTCATCCTGTCACCAACTTGGGCAAAGAGACCAACAGTCACTTCTCTACAGCCTCCTTTTAAGTAGTCGTAGACAGTGATAAGGTCTCCCTTCAACCTTCTCTTCTCCAGTCTAAACAACCTCAGCTTCCTCAGCTGCTCTTTGTAAGACTTTCTCCAGTGCCTTCCCCAGTTTTATTGGTTTCTCTGTACATGCTCCAGGACCAAAATGTGTTCCTGGTAGTGAGGGGCCCAAAACTGAACATAGAATTCAATATATATTTTGAATTTTTATTCAAAGATAAAACCTGGTACTAGAGGACACCTTTAGCTATGTAATGAGAAATACATTAAGACATGAAGCAGAGCATGGAGATAGTATTTAATACAAGCAAAAAAAATATTTAGCCCACAAAAAAATTCCTAGATACATTTTTCATTGTATTAAGCACATAGTTTTATGGCATATAACTCAGGGAGATGGCAAATGTAAATGTAAAATTCAGAAGCTCTGACTCTAACAAGAACCACTGTGTGAAAGCCACTGATGAAGGTATGATGCCGTTTCCCCAGTAATTACATTTGACTCATTTTGCCAAATGATCAGAAATATTTGTTTACTGCAGGATCACAGGAAAGGTTAGACTGGGAGAGACCTCAGGACATCTATGGTCCAACCTCCTGCTCTCAGCAGGGTCAGCTCTGAGCTCTGATCAGGCTATTCAGGACTTCTACTAGTCAGGGCTTGAAAACCTCAAGAAATGAAACTTCACAGCCTGCTCAGGCAACCCGTGCCACTGCCTGACTGTGCTCACAGGAAAACAGCTTCTCCTTATATCCAGTGTGACCCTTTCTGATTTCCAGTTTCTTGTGTGTCTGCCACATGCCGCTGTGATGAACCCAGCTCTGTGCCCCAAATGATCTCCTTGTAGGCACTGGGGCTGCTGTTAGGTACCTCCAAAGCAAGGTTTCTAAAGTCCTGCCTTGTAGCTTCTCTCTTCTTCCTTTCTCTGTGCTGTTCCACCACAAACTCCCTGCTTAGATGCATCAGTTTCCTGAAACGTCTACTTGTTTTCCTGAGTATTCAGATAGATAATTCTTGCCCTCAGAGTATGCTGTCCCACTTTATTGAGCAACTTCACTCCTCTGATCCCACAGGATGCCACCTATGAGTTCCCTGATCCAGCTGCTAACCTGAAGTCCAGGGTCAGTGTTCTCCAACCTTACTCATTCCCTTCAAGAACTTCAGCTCTGTGACTTCATGGTTGCTACATTCCAGTATCTTAGTGAACTTGAGTTCCTCATCTGATAGGTCACAGCCTGCTCATTTTTACCACTCTCTTGATCTCAGTCAATAACCGAGTAAGTAATGGAACTTTGTAAACTGAATATGATGAAAACAAGATGTTAAGAAGCATAATTGAATAAATATTCTGACTGCAGGATCATAAACTGGTTCAGAGGCAACACTAGAACATAGAATCTACATTACAGAATCTGATCTGAATAATATACTTAGACGCTTAGCAGAAATAGTAAATATTGAATGAATGTTTATAAATCACCTGATATGATGAAAGTTTCAAAAATTAACAATGTATATGAGTCACTATAATTTTCTATCTCACATACCAACTACTTCACTATTTGCAGTGTTTATTATCTTGGATTTTCTGAGTTGCTGTTTTGCTTTCCGCCTTGCAAACTGAAACCTCTAAATTTAATTTGCAGAGATGCTTGTAAGAATCTTGCAAATTTTAATCTGGAACGCTTCGACACAGGTCAGTTAAAGAAGTCAACACAAAATCCAAAGTGTGGCATGGCCACAGACTCCATGCAACAATGAATCAGGGATCATAATTATACACAAGTTGGTTTTGCCAGGTAATCAGTCACCAATCAGGGGCAAATGAAGCTATAGACTTTTTGATTTCCACAAAAGCCTTGTTTATGTTCAACAGGGCACAGTGGAATTTCCGATAAGGAAACTGTTGTGGTTCTGATGTGGAAACCGTTTTCTGGATTTCTGTGTTTTCTTAAAGGTTAAGACAACCTTTAAGAAAAGACAGCTGTAAAACTGTTTCCTTCAAAACTGAAAATTACCTTCTTTATATTTTTGACAAATAAAGCATTTGTGGGGGTCACACCTCTTTTTTATTCTGAGGAACAGAGTGCCTCCTAATCATGAACTCAGAGGAGTCTTAGTGAATACAATTTATCCTCCCTGTATTTAATCCCAGCTTTATTGGAAACACATTCTGACAAGATTTCTATCTAATAAATATTTTGATGCTGCTTCTATTTTCAGAGGCAGGCATAGCAGGTTTAGGATTTTATTTTATTTAGGATGAAGATTTTCAGCTAAGGGCAGACAAATATTTTAGATGCTTGTGTGAATATGTGAAGAACTTACTAACCTTCAAAACCAGCATGAATATTTCCATCTGCTCTGGTCTTTGTGCCACATTTTATTACCACAGAATCATAGTATAGGCTGGATTGGAAGGGACCTTAAAGATCAGCTAGTTTCAAGAACCCTGCAATGGGCAGAGATACCTCCCACTAGATCAGGCTGCCCAAGGCCCCATCCAACCTGGCCTTCAACATCTCCAGGGATGGGGCATAAACAGCTTCCCTGGGAAACCTGTTCCAGTGCCTCATCACTCATGGTGAAGAAATTCCTCCTTATGTCTAGTCTAAATCTGCCCCTTTCCAGTTTGTAGCCATTCCCCCTTATTCTATCACTACATGCTTTTGTGAACAGTCCCTCCCCAACTTTCATGTAGCCCCCTTCACATACTGAAAGGTTGCTATGAGGTCTCCTCAGACACTTCTCTTCTCTAGGCCAAACAAGCCCAACAGTCCAAGCCTGTCCTCATACGGGAGGTGATTACATACTGCACTGTGAATTGAATGCAGATTTCAAGCAGTATGAAAGACCAAAACAGTGAATGTCTTTTGACAAATACAATATTTATGGGGAGATGATAACATTCCAAATGAAACTGCAGGTGTTATCACTGAAGATAATAGGATAGCTTAAGGGAAGTCCACTACCACTACTGGTTACAAAAACAAGTTGATTAATTTAGTTTCAGATTTGCAGATGCAATTTTTTCTCGCTGCATGGGGACTTTCATATTTATCCCCACTGTACACTGCTCTAAGAGTGCGCTTGATAGGTGTGCAAAATCAGATAGATCTTCACGGAGGTAAATATTTAGTTAGCTCTTATTGAGATGTAATCATTCAGTGTCTTTGCTCAGTGCAAGTGAAATTCACTACATCGTAGAAAACACTAAGGTTTGATAAGGCTACACAGACCTTGTCTGCTGAGTCACCCTAAACTTGACTTCCTAATGACAACAAGAAGCTAAGTCAGTGAAAGGCTCAAGGGAAAAGGATCAGAGGAGCCAAGAATAACTTGCGAAGAAACGCTGGAAACAAATCTGTACAATGCAGGCAGTTTAGGAAAAAAAGCATCTTGAGCAATTGTTTCCAAATTTCCTGTGAAATGAAATATCAGGGACAGGCTGAGTTTGTTCAGAAATACAGCCTGAGCAGGATGTTTTGTCACTGTGGGGCTTTAAAGGTGGTCCCCAAGTTCAATTAAAGTTATGAAGGAAAGGGAAAGTCTGTCTAAAAGGGAGACATGAAGGAAAATGGCATCATTATTATCATGAAGCAAACCATTTTATCCAGAATCACCTGATCCTCTTTTCAGTTCAAACACTGACTCTAATTCATGTTTAACTGAAATTCAGTTAAAATCCTATATCTCTATTTTTCTGTTGGAACAAAGTTCATTTTACTCTCATCTATGCAATGTCAGTTGCTCTTACCAAAGAAACATTCCCTTCTTCAAATGCAAACAAAATTCGTGAGTCCATATAATTTTATTATGAAGGCATTTCTTTACAAGAAAGCTGTTGTGAAACTGTGGCACACTAGAATGCATGCAAATGAAACAAAACTCAGAGAAGAGTTACTGTTCAAGGAAAGGAAACATAGAATATTAAGAGTTGTTCTTTCTTCAGTGAGAATTTGACCAGAGATATCATCCCATTTAGTTTTTAAGGACTAGTGTTGCCTGGATCTGAAAATGATATTTTTCAAGTAATGTATAAATAGTTCAGAACTAGACTGATTATAGTTATAAAAAGGACTTGTCTTTAAAAGAATTAACATACTCTAGACAATCTCTATTATAGCCAATTGGATTTAGCTTACCTGAATTTCCATTTTAAACTTATTTGGCAATTAGTCTTGAACATTTTCTTTTTTTTTTTTTACTTGACAAAGCTATTCAGAAACAGTCAAGATAAAAGACAGACGTATTGCTACAGTTACTTCATATGCAATTTCCTTCATCCTGTAGGCTATTCCTAGATTGAGTTTTCCAGAGCTGTTGAAACACATTTTAAATATAAGCTACCTAAAGCATGGTGGCTTTAGTATAATTTATGTAGAAATCTATACTTCTGTGGCTGTTTTAAGTATGTAGCTATAGCAATACGGAGTGTCTATCACTTTCCAGCTTTCCTTGCTCACTTGTATCATTCTCTTTGAACTATGTTCTCCTTCTGAATAATTTTGAATGGACTTGTAGAAGAATCTGTGGGAACACTTTAAGAAAACACAGATTTTATTTCAGTATTGAAAAAAGTATATTATATTAAAAAAGCAACAAAACCATGTGCATTCCTACTATATTTAATTTAAATTTGAGGCCACATCACAGAATTCTGCCTGACATACCTTCCTAGCCATAAACACAACAGTCCAGACAAATAAAGAAATCCAGAATTCAACCATCTTTAATTCTGATTTGTGGAAGTGAAGGGGGGAGTTGGAGAGTTTAAATAAGTTTTGCAAAATTAAACACACCACCTCCCAGCCTTTTCCTGTTATTATATTAGGGAAATGAAAACTTTTATTCAATTCCCCCTTATTATCAGCCAAACATTCTGATTTTTTTCTTATGCTAGTTGGTTTTACAGAACTCTAGAGACACTGAAACATGTTGACCAGGGAGCAGGTGGCTGCACCCTCCCTGAAGGTGTTCAAGGCTGGGTTGGATGGGGCCTTGAGCAGCCTGGTCTGTTATGAGGCGTCTCTGCCCATGGCAGGGGGCTTGACATTAGATGATCTTTAAGGTCCCTTCCAATTGAAACCATTCTATGATTCCATGATTCTATAACATTTTCTAACATATTTTTTGTATGGCTTTGCTGATGTAGCGTGTCGTCAGTGTTTAATTGACAACACCAGTGCTGGAAGCCTGGGCTCTGCATCTAGGACTCCCTGTTCCTTCAGCTGTGCCCACTGAGCAGCACTCTCCTAAAGCCCTTTGTGACTTCGCCACATACAGGGTTCCCAGCCAGTCATTCATCATGTGAGAGCCTAGAGATATACAGGCAATGGGAACTTGGATGATTTCTATTGGACTCCTTGGAGAGTCAGTGGGTGCTCACATCAGCGCTTGCTCTGTGGGTTTTTCCTCTCCATCTCGCTTGATTTCAGTTGCTTATTCATGCACTTACCTCAGACAAGTGCTCTAGCTGAAGTTTTTAAGCATGAAGTTGAAGTGTCTCGGAGTTGTACCAGTCTTTCCTAGCACAAATAATTTTATCCTGTGTGTTTTCATAATGGAACTTTCCCAAGGATTTGTAATGTTCTTTTAGAGCATGTGGGAACGTGATAAAATATTCAGCAGATTCATCCTCTTCTTGGAATTTGCATAGGACTTGTACCTCAGAAATGGAACCTCAAGAAAGGGTAAAATATTTATGAAATGTACTGACTTGATGTGATTTTGTTCTTTCATTCAGAACAATATTATTTCACCAGCTTGTAGCTGTGGTTCATAAATCTGACCTCACCATTCACCCAGCTATAAAAGTAAGTGTTTTAAAGAATGAAATCTGGTAGGAAGGATAGGAAGGTGACTCAAGCATGTTCTGATGAATGCTGTCAAGCATACCATTTCAGTCCTGGAACAATCTCCAAGTAATCTTTTACTACTGAAAACCAAACACCTTTTGACAAGACTGTTGAAAGCAGGCAGCCCCTTCATCCTCACAAGAAATCAGAAGCCTCTGAGCATCCTCTGGCTAGATCTTCATAATCTTTGTTGCCCTATATGGGCTATAGATTAATGTGAAACTTGGTTTGACATTGCATATAATTTTCTCAGGCAGGTATTATCTTAGCAAAGCCACTTCTACTTTCTTCTCTTACAGCAGAGAGTATAGACTGGCTTATAATGCCAACCTAATCTATTGGATGAAACAATAAACCAAGAACTAAGAGACTTGGATTTCCTTCTTAGATCAGCCATTGATCTGCTGCATAATGGAAAATCAGTTTTCTCTAGTCTCTGCCTTCTTCCATTTTTCTTTCCCCCCTCTTCTATTCTGTAGTGCTTTTGATCTAAAAGAGCCTGGAGGAGGATTTAGGCTGTGTCCTTTTTATACCTTTTTTTATTTCAACTAGTTTTGACCCTAAAAAAGAAGCAGCACATTTAAAGCAGAAACAAGATTGGGCCATATATATTCTGCGAAATATTAAAGATAGATTTAATTGTAAACTGCTGTTTTCCAAAATTAATAGCTATTTTAGCTGAGATATTATTAATTTCAGAGATGCAATTCATGCAAATACTTTTAAAAGACAAGGAAATAAATAGCAGAGAAACAACAAGAAAAATCAGTCTTCACCGCCTTTGCAGTTTTCCTTAATTTGAAAATTTGTGATAGATTTCTAAAAATACTGACAGCTCCTTTTACTTCATATGTTAGGATTTTTTTAAGTATATTCAGAAAAATTCTCTTAGAATATCGGGGTCCTATAGATAAACAATTATTCTCTGAGATATTGTACCACCTTAGCCTTCCTACTCCATCCCACAGGAAAGAAAAGATTTGTTAAAAGAGCAGAAGAAGTGTGCTTTGATTTCAAATAAGCTGAAGAAGAGAAAACTGTTTTCCTGAAATGTCTGGTTAATGGCTTACAAGGAATAACTATCAGTATCATCGTCTTCAGTAACAATTCTACTGAAAGAAGTCAAGAGGGATTTTGCTGTGTTTTTCATTTCTTCCTAACTAGAGACATAGAACAAACTGCCTAGTCCTCTACAAATCGATGGTGAAACATGAATTATAAATGACAGATGCGTGCTGTAGTTTGCAAGGTCATAGCAAAGTTGTCAGGCAAAATTCAAGGAGGTAATAATTGCCACTTAGCTGTCCTGAGTCGGGGCATACTTGCATCTCAACCTTACTCTTGATCACATAAAAATATAAGAAGAAACAGTTTTCTTAGCCATTTAATCAGAATTGCCTAGGCAATTCCTCTGCCATGCCACTATGGCAGACAAGGAAGAGAGTCCATGCAGGGTAAGGACTACAGTGCTTTCTTTTGAAATGCAAGACTTGATGATGGAGGTCATAGAGACTATTTCACTGTTATACAACACTTAGTACTCATATGGTGTCTTCAGAGGGACAGATAGTTTTCAAGTTGCCTTTTAGCTCAATTTCTTATGACTCTTTAAATTTCTTGCACCATTTTTTTAATACATCTGGCTCTAGTGAAAAACTGAATGTGATTAGGACCCCAAAGCTGCAATGCAACTTACAAATCAGTCCCCGTAATCCAGTGACAACTTGTGACAGGTCATCTAGGGGCAAAGACATTTTAAGCATAAACAGAAATTCCAGGTCATGAACATCTCTCTAAAAACTTTGCACACACCAGCATTTTTAATGCAGCTCCCCAGACGCATATTTCTCCTGCTGCTCTGTCAAGCTCAAAAAACAGACATGCTCAGTTGTGGGACTTCAATGCAAGCACTTACCCAGCTTCTAGAAATAAGTGATTGTTAACAAATAGCCTTTAAATCATAGAACCTCTATGCAGCTTCACAGCTGTGTCTGTTACATATTAGGTCCCATGTGTATCTTCATGAAGACATGTGTTGAAGCCTTTGATGATGATGATGATGATGTAAAATTCTTGAATGTACAACTTTTTTTTTTTCAACTTTTCATGTACTGTAAACTTAATATCATAGAATCATAGAATAGTTTGGGTTGGAAGAGACCTTAAAGATCATCTAGTTCCAATCCTCTGTGATGGGCAGGGACACCTCCCACTAGATCAGGCTGCCCAAGGCCCCATCCAACCTGGCGTTCAAAACATCAAGGGATGGGGCAGACACAACTTCCCTGAGCAACCTGTGCCAGTGCCTTAATAATTTCATCACGAAGAAATTCTTCCTAATGTCTAGTCTAAATCTGTCCCTCTCCAGTTTATCCTCATTGCCCCTAGTTCTGTCACTACAAACCTTTGTGAACAGTCCCTCCCCAGTTTTCATGTGACTCCCTTTAGGTACCTATATACCTGTATGACACTTACGACAAACAAGACATCCCTTTAAAAAAAATGTTGTGGGAAAAATGGGCCTCCCAGGGAGGTGGTTGACTCGCCTTCCCTGGAGGTGTTTAAGGTGTGGGTGGATGAGGTACTGAGAGGCATGGTTTAGAGATTGGTAGGAATGGTTGGACTCGATGATCCGGTGGGTCTCTTCCAACCTGATGATTCTATGATTCTATGATAAGTATCTCAGGAGTCACAAGATTTTTTAAACAGCATCTTCAAGCACGTTGATGTTGGTACAGTGAAACTAGTGAACACTAGTCCATTGCCATGCTGGCAATGGAAGGAAGTTTTTTGAACAGAAGTGGTGTTGGAAATTCACAGAGGAAATTGGTACACAGACAAATACCATTTGCCAGCTTTTCTGTCAGTGTGAGGTTGATGGCAGCCTGAAAATACAAGAAAATAAAAAGTGGCAACATATGCCAAATCCCAGAGCCCTGACTGCCAGAAGCACTGATGTCAACAGCTCTTCCTCCAAGGCCTCTGAGACTGTGGCAACTGACTTATTCTTCTGGAACGAGAACATGGTAATGAAGTTCCTCTCTGCCCCTTCTGAGATGTAGCAATTGGAAGAAACAACTGGCTCTATAATTATTCACCCAAAGTCCATGAGCAGGGCTCAGTTGTCTCCTGCAGCCTTTGCTTATTTTCAAATAAAAAATTCTTTCAAACACATCACTGATTTCTTGTCAGATAATGGAGCAAGAGAAAGAGCAATGACGGCATTAAACCAGTCCTAAACAAACCTGGAAGAACTGCAAAGTACAACTGCAATATCAGTAAATCAGCATGTGGAATTTCTCCAGCAGAACTCTCAGTACGAAGGAGCTTTATACTGTGTTATTTTTGGCTGGGAAACAGCTTCAGCCTCAGGAAAACAAACAAACAAACAAAATCCACACCCCAATAGCAAGAAGGCTGGCTGAATTTTAAACATTTAGGAGTTGAATAGACTAAGCATCCAAAAAAGGGATTCTGCTTGATCCCAAACTACCTATGAATTACAACTTACTTTAGAAGCTATTTTAGTGAAATAATCGTAATAAAAGCATTCTCTTATCTGTTCTTTCTCTTTTGGCATTTCCTTTTCTTTTCTGTTCCCCAGGTCTTCGATAAATTCCTACTTTTGTTGCTTCTTTTTGTTACTGCCACCTTCTGTTCATTTATTTGTTATAGACCTGCGTCCCACCTGTTCGCACAGTAGCAAAGCCCATTGAGGTAATATATATATTCTCCATTTGCTGTTTCTACTAAAGGTTGCTGAGGATTATGGTCTTTCCAAAGCCCATAAGCCATAAAAACATAAAGCCATAACTTCAATTCATATTTTCCCAAGTTGCTTTGTTTGTTTGAATCACTGAAAATATGGGCATTAGTAATTATTGAGCAATAGTGGTAGTACTTCTGAAATCCTACTGTGTAGCAGGTAGGTAACTTCTCTGTCTCATTCTTAGAACCATAGAATCATAGAATCATTTGGTGGGAAAAGACCTTTGAAATAATTGAGTGCAATTGTACCTGTCCACTAATAAACCATATCTAAAAAGGACCTCACCTACCTGTCTTCTAAATACCTCCAGGGATGGTGACTCAACCATCTCCTTTGGAAGCCTCTGACAGTGCCTGAGAATCCTTTTGGTGAAGAAATTTTTCCTGATGTCTAATTTGAACCTCCCCTAGTGCAACTTGGTCTAGTAGAAGGTGTCCCTTGCCCATGTCAGGGGGGTTGGAACTGGATAATCTTTAAGGTTTCTTCCACTTCAAACCATTCTATGATTCTGTAAAATGCAGCTATCCTAGAACAAATCCTCCTGTGTAACAGCTCCCTGTTCCCTCTTTAAAGTCTACTTCTGACAGGAGTAAGCACATAATTAGTGTTTTATTTAACCTATTTTGTAGTCCCTATGGTATGCCATTCCAGAGGCTAAACTTCCCTTTTCACATAATTATAGAAAGGAAGGGAAACTATAATCAGATTAAAATGTGCTTACAACTTCCCCTTCTCCCACCAGGACCCAGAAGAAAAGAGTAGACTTGAATATAGCACTTAGAGTTAATGCTAATTTCTCGAATATTAAAGACAAACAAAAAAAAATCCAATGAGATCTTTTCGTGTTTCCTCAGTGATAAAAAGTGATAGTGAAATTGTTGTGGTGTAAACAAAAGCAAAAGGGAAAAGTCATTCTCATTCATACTTCTCACAGTAAATCTGATTTTGTTATTGAGCAAAGTCAAGCCTGAAATCTTCATCTACTCAGCCACAAAAGACACTGAAATATTATATGAGAATCTCAGTCACAGTTTTTATTCTAAGCAATGGCAGAAAGAAATTAGAAAGTCAGCCATGGGCAAATAAGGCAGACAAGAAAATTAAACACAAACAACTCAAATTTCAGAAGGACTAGACAATCTTAGCTAAAGATGTTTCCAGTAGCCACAAAGAAGATGTAATAGTTTAGGTACACATGTACATCCCTGTATTTGACTGTTTTTCCCCAGGACTCAGTGTTGAGTCCAGTTCTGTTCAATATCTTTATCAGTGATTTGTAATAAGGGACTGAGTGTACCCTTAGTAAGTTCATGGATGACACTAAGCTAGGAGGAAGTGTCAAACTGCTTGATGGTAAGGAGGTTCTACACAGGTATCTGAAGAAGCTGGATTGATGTGCTGCCAGCAGCAATATGAGGTTCAACAAGGCCAAGTGCCAAGTCCTGCACTTGGGATAAAATGAACCTGGGCAGTGCTAAAGGTTTAAGGGAAAATGGCTGGAAAACTGCCTGGTAGAGAAGGACCTTAGGGTGTTAGTTGACAGTGGCTGAATATGAGGCAGCAGTGTGCCCAGGTAACCAAGAAGGCCAACATCACCTTGGGCTCAAAAACAGTGTGGCCAGCAGGACCTGGGAAGTGATTGTGCCCCTGGACTCAGCATCGGAGAAGCCACACCTCAAATACTGTGTTCAGTTTTATGAGGAGTGGCTGAGGGAAAAGGTGGCTGAAGGGAGATCTTATCACTACCTACAACTATCTGAAAGGAGGTTGGAGAGAGGTGGGTGATACGTGATAGGACAAGAGGAAATGGCCTTAAGATGCACCAGCGGAGGTTGAGAGTAGACATCAGGAAAAATTTCTTTACCAAAAGCATTCTTGGGCACCGGAAGAAGCTGCCCAAGGAGGTGGATGAGTTGCCATTCCTGGTGGTATTTAAAAGATGGGCAAATGAAGTGCTCAAGGATATGGTTTAGTTGTGGACAGGAACAATTGGACTCAATGATCTGAAAGGTCTTTTCCAATCAAGCAATTCTATGATTCTAACATTCCTGAATGTATTGTTGACTTATTTTTGTTAACACATTTAATGTAGATTATACTTCAAAAGTGCTGAGATGAAAAAAAAAAAATCTACTTTTAAATGACTTGAGAAAATCAGAGTTTTTAAAAAGAAGGGAAATATCTTTAATTATAAATTGTGTTAATTCCTACTAAAAATTTTCTCCTAAAGACATACTTTATAGCCAGTTACAATCACTTTTAAGACAGCTAGAATTAGAGAAAGTGTTAACCATTTTTCTTACAGGTTGAAAAGAAAGAGAAGACAGAAGGGAACAGTCTCTTTGTAGATGTTGCTTTATAAAACCCTTGTTTTCTCTTCAAAAAGAGACTGTAGGGGATTCAACTTGAAATAATGATTTCAAAGAAAATTTGAAACAGAAATAACTCTATGAAACTTTATGAAACATGAGCATTAAGTCCTAAAGAATGCATTGTGTTGTGATGACAATGAGGGTGAAATCGAATGACATCAGACTATTAACAGGTTTTTGTGTTTGTGTGGCTCGTGTGAAGGGGTGAGGTAGACAGGCTTTTACAGCCTTAATACTCCCTTTTGTGCCTGAATTATCAGAAAAATTGGGATTAGATGTGCCATTCTCCTCATAGTAATGGGGTCATGCACCCAGCGTCAATCTCCAGAGAGCTTCTCATCTCCGTGTAAGGAGGAGGTGAGCTATAGGACTCCAGCATAATCAGCATTAAACTCACAAGGTCCCTCAGTGGCAGCTGAGGGTCGGGTCCCACTGTAGTCCCATCCACGTACCAGACAACTTAGGCTGCCAAGTGGTTCATCCAACTTCTATATATGTCTATTCAGAAAATAAAATGTAAACCCATTTCAGAAGTCATTTCAACAACTCTCTTGATTTCTGCATCATCCTCTAGCATCACACTAAATATATCTTTACTGGGTTTAGGGCTAGAGAGAGAAAAATTTAATCAAGACTACTTCCACAGAAAGCCCATCTGCTCTTCTACGAGTTTGTCATCTTGTTGCTAAGTCGTCTTCTCCAACACAACCTTTGTGTATTGGTGAACTGAAGAGGATCAGGGCGCAAACTCTTCTCTAGAAGTTGAATTTGTCCATATTACCTATGAGGAGCAAGCTGAAGCCTTTTCTAGGTCCTGAACTGATACTAGGCATTTGGCTGAGACACTACCATTTTTTCATGGAAAGGATCATTTTCACAGAAAGGGTCATTAGGCATTGGAATAGGCTGCCCCTGGAGGTGGTTGATTCGCCTTCCCTGGAGGTGTTTAAGGCACGGGTAGACGAGGTCCTTAGGGACATGGTTTAGTGTTTGATAGGAATGGTTGGACTCGATGATCTGATGGGTCTCTTCCAACCTGGTGATTCTATGATTCTATGATTCTATGATTTGTCTTAGGCTACAACTATGTCAGGTTTGCGTTAAAAGCTGAGCAGCATGGACTGCTGTAACTAAGTGATGGGACCCGTGCCCCAGACCTGCTTTACTTATTAGTGTAATCATGAGACCTCAATGCCTCAGACTGTTCCTCAGTTTCAAACCAGGTTTATTTGACAAAGAAACTCCTAAAGGAAACACAGAAAAATTTAAAAAAAGAAATCAAACTTTCTCAAGCCCAAGAAAGTATAAATAGAAATTGTGGAAATGCTACACACATCACATTAAAAAAATTACCCTGAAGCCCAGGTATTATATTATTACCCCAATGCTATAGAGATATCAGAGAAATGAAGCCCAGTAATGATATTCTGCCAAACTGCACGAGAATGCAGTAAACCACTGACTTAGAAACATATGGTTCTATGATAATATTATTGGCTTTTGCGTCTATAAAAATGTATGCCATAAAATATATCCACACATGTCTACAAATATTACAAATGCTTTAAAAGACAAGATGCTAACAGTGATCACTGCTAGATTTTTGACATAATTTCAGCATGCATCACTTAAATAATTGCTTCAAGAAATATACTGATAAAAAAGGAAATCCCAAATGCAAACAAAATTAATTGCTTTGAGGTTATGCAGAGGCAAACAAAAAGTGACAGGATTAAAAGCGCGTTTGGCCATTTGTGATAACTGACAGAAAATTAACAGGACTAATATTTTAGTATTGGTGCGAAATACAAAGCAATACTACAGATTTTCTTCATAGAAATGAAACAAACCTAAGAATTCTGAATGGACATCAGCTCAGAGGAAGAACATAAGGATAAGAAAGGAAATCTTAAAATGAAAGATAAATCTTATGATCTGGTAGTCTGGGTTGTGATTTAGTAAATTAAATAGAAAAAGAAAACTGTATAAGGTAAAATCCTCCTACAGAATGAGACCACACTGAGAGAGATTTAACACCTTTAAAAGGTTTTCACTCTTCCTTCAGAGAAAAGCTCTGCTATGGAGGACAGGGCACCACCATAACACATCAAATTACTCGAAGCATCCATATTGGAAGTACTTCAAGAAAGGAAATGTAAATAAATAAAGCAGGTTCCCCAGTTTTACCTGAGCCACAAAGAACACTAGTATCAATCCTGTAGATCAAAATGACCTTCATGGCATGCTAGTAACAATGGTAAAAATAACTGAGCTGCGGCTTGGACAAAGACATAGCGTAAGAACTGGTGAGGGCATGTTTCCACCCTCTGAGACCTGAAAAAGCAGTATATTCCTTGAAGATATTGCCAAGCCTGCCTGCTGGCTAAAAATACCTCATTCTCCAAAAATGCTTCTAACAATAATTACCAATTCAGATAGGAAACAAGATTAGCCACACTCACTGTCAAGTGGACAAAGAGCTTTTCTAGCTCTCTGAGGAAATGAAAACCTGATGAAGACATTGAGCTGGTTGATTCCTTATTGACATGATGTGTTTTATGGTGTAGAGGCTGCCACCACTGCAAAGAAGTAAAGGAAAGTGTCTTCTGTACTGCAGCAATAATGAAGGTTTATCACAGGCAGAAGAACACAAAGCTAATGAGATACAGGGACTTTTCTACATTTCTGAATGAAAGCTCAATTACAGTCTAAAGAAATCAGATTTCAGAAACTTACTACTGCCAGTGACCAAGTCTGATCCAATAAAGAAATATCCAGTGCCTGAAATTGTGGACAGTTATATTAATAAAGAAGGGATAATTTCACTATATTACAAATAAAAGTTACCCTGTGGGACAAAAAAAAATTTAAATACTTAAATAAAGTCACTTTCATTTGATTCCCAGCTGCGCTGTGTCTGTTTTTTACAGCAGGTCATGGTAAGTGCTTTTTTAAATACTTTTTCATGAGAGTTCATTGTAGAAGTAATATGTCTTTTGCTTGAGTTCTTGCAGCCCCTTCTAATTCTATCTGTTTAAGCTACAATCTCAAGCTGCTAAGAAGAAGTTTCATAGAAGAAGCCTTGAGTTTCATCTAGTAAAATATATATTTATGGAAATAGAAGTAGGAATATACTGAAGAATATTCAGGAAGGATTACAATAGCATCAACCAGCAGTCTATAACAGTTTCAATGCAGGTAAAGAAACAATAATATAATTGAGGTTTTGCACAAGCAGTAAATTCATTTGGAAATCTTAAACTGCCTTTTGTTTGTTATAAATTCAAGCAAGCAGAAACTACACCCCATTTATGTGCTACTGTATTATCTTTAAAATTCACTGATAAATATCCAACTCTCAGCTTTCTCAATTCGATTTTCATGGGGCAAACTTCAATAACTTGGATGCACCTTGTGTGCAGGTTTATCAGTCTTTCTCTGTGTCTCAGACCAAATTGTTATCCTTGTTTCCATGTTCTTGTCAGTGTCAGTTCTCCCACACAAATTTTGCTCTGAAGACATTCACCATTGCTTTCACAAAACCTTGACATGGCTGACCTATTAATTTAACAATCCATTAGCCTTTTTCTTCCATTAGATCTTCCTTCTTCTCATTACACTTGTCCACTTCCCTTCTCCCAACTCATGATCCCAGTGACTCAGTCACTCTAAAGTGAGACACAACCACAATGACTCTTGGTAACCTTACCTTTTAAAGGACAATGCTAAAAATTACACTTATTCTCATCTTTGATGCTGTTATTAGACCTCCTAAAATACTAAATGAGTATTCATTCAAGCTCCTTCATCTGCAGAAAGATCCTGTGAATACTGCCTCAACTGCATTCATCCAAGGACTCTCTGCCATGCTTTTTCATCATTCCCTGACTGCCCTCTAAATATTTATCCTCCCAATCCCCAATTTAATTCTCTTTTTAATTTATACTGTGTTAAATTCCAGCATAAGGAAGCAGAGCAACAAAATGTATCTGTTTGTCTTTGCTGACCTGTCTTCGTATAACAGAAAAACACAAGAAAAGTCTCTTACAGGACATCCCTTCTTATGTAATAATCATAGAATCACAGAATCACTGGGTTGGAAAAGACCCATTGGAACACTGAGTCCAACCATTCCTATCAAACACTAAACCATGTCCCTCAGCACATCATCCACCCATTCCTTAGCACATCCAGTGAAGGTGACTCAACCTGTTCCAGTTCCCAATGACCCTTTCCATGAATTTTTTTTTCCTAATGTTCAGCCTGAACCTCCCTGGTGGAATTTGAGGCCATTCCCTCTAGTCTTGTCCCTGTGACTTGGGAGAAGAGGCCAATATTCAGTGGCTACTGTGAGGTGTGGGGTATCTTGGCAAAGTACTGCTTGCAGTTGTTTTAATCTTAATGAATACATCGAGAACGGACAGAGACTCCAATTAAATCCAAATATATCTGATGCCATTAAGAGAGAATGAGCAAGAAGCCATCCTCAATCCTCACCCACAAAATAAATCCAAAACCAAAAGATCAGCAATTGCTTGCCAGCACTCATTAATAAAAAATTAAATAGAATAAAATTAAGGGAAGTGAATCCTGAAGACACTGCTTCTGGCTCCTCTGACAAGCAGATGTTGTTTTGTAATTTTTCCCATTCTACAGTAATTCTTGTCCTTGTTTCTGCCTCGTCCATGAGCAGTGACATCTGAAGGCCAGAGTTCTAAAAGACATGTGCAGATGTCCGCCATGTATCATAAGCATTGTACTTGTAAGAAGGCAAAGGCTGATGAATCTTACACAAATNGTGGAGTTTGAGGCTATTCCCTCTAGTCTTGCCCCTGTGACTTGGGAGAAGAGGCCAATATTCAGTGGCTACTGTGAGGTGTGGGGTATCTTGGCAAAGTACTGCTTGCAGTTGTTTTAATCTTAATGAATACATCGAGAACGGACAGAGACTCCAATTAAATCCAAATATATCTGATGCCATTAAGAGAGAATGAGCAAGAAGCCATCCTCAATCCTCACCCACAAAATAAATCCAAAACCAAAAGATCAGCAATTGCTTGCCAGCACTCATTAATAAAAAATTAAATAGAATAAAATTAAGGGAAGTGAATCCTGAAGACACTGCTTCTGGCTCCTCTGACAAGCAGATGTTGTTTTGTAATTTTTCCCATTCTACAGTAATTCTTGTCCTTGTTTCTGCCTCGTCCATGAGCAGTGACATCTGAAGGCCAGAGTTCTAAAAGACATGTGCAGATGTCCGCCATGTATCATAAGCATTGTACTTGTAAGAAGGCAAAGGCTGATGAATCTTACACAAATCATCTTCCTCATCTACCTTTGAAATTCGACATACCTCACTCATTTACTTAGTGATCATCTTGTCTCGTGTACTGCAGATACACCATTAGATTTGTGTAGAATATGCTAACTCAATCTCATCGTTCTCAAAATGGGTATGGAAACCAACTGATAGTCACATGGACATCCAGAGGATTTAAGATTTTCTCCTCAGCCTGTAAGTCTGTACATGCAGAATTTCACATGAAAATCAAGAGATAGTTTTCCTGAAAAGATTGTGCTATAATTTTGTTCTCTTGTTGTTTTTTTTTAATATCCTTGACTTATTTTTTTTCCACTTAGTGAGCATGCAGTGCTAAGCTGTAACAGTCTCTTGCAAATGAAAAAGGACATACTGTCCCTTGACATAGCAGATAGGTGCCTCAGGGTGCACAGCTTCCAGCTTCTCCCTCTGCCTCCAAATACCAATGAGATCGGGTACTGGAGGGTTTACAAAGGAGAGAGAAGAGCGTTGGATAGCAATCTCACACATCGTCTACAAAATCAGAGGGTAGAATAGGCTAAGTTGTTCCTTTCTTTTGTATTGTAAAAATGATGTTGGCTGCCTCTGCTTCTTTTCTCCTCCCATTCCTTTGGTTGTTGAGAGAATAGGAAAAATCTCTGCCTATTTTCTGTTCTCATAACAGTCAAAACCATCCAAGGCAAGGTGTTTCCTGGACGTAGAACTGAAACTTTACAAAAAGTTGATAATTCCTTCAGTCATTGTGAAGCTCTTGGCCTTTTTCCCAGTAAAAAAAAAAAAAATCATTAGGTGAAGAAACAAGGACAAGTGGCAGTTCTGTGATCCATACTTTCCATAATACTAAATGAACCATGAATGTTATGAGAAGAAATTATTTGTTCCATTGTTATAATAAAACTGTCCAAACCTTAAATGGAGGAAAATACTGCTTAACTTCTGTGGGGGAAAGCACTGGAGCGAAAGTCTTCATCATTTCCAGGAGGCTGAAGAAAGAGATTGCAGTGGGAGGAGGCAGCTCTAGTTTCAGAGCTGTTGCATACATGATGTCCACGTGATCACCTGATCCAGTTTTCATTATATACTCTAATGGACTTCTAGCAGCCATGGTAGATTCCCAGTGCAATCCCATGAGCTACATCTTTTTTCAGCCTCAAAGACTTTGATGACCTTCCTCCCAGAGATTAATAATGTGATAACTGTATAAAGTCACAGGTTCTCCACCAGTTTGTAACTCACGGTGTTGTTTATGCATGAGCAGATCATTGAATGATCATGTGGAGCAAGCCAGGAAGGCAAGCTTTCCTTCACTATGTACAGACATAAGTTGAAAGAAAATATACGGTGATAATACACCCATCCTGGTCTGTCTATAATTCACTTTTGTTTTAAATTCACAGACTTGACAGGTAATTAAACAACACAAAAACTATGTGGGGGAGGCTGAGGACGCATAAGTGTGGCTTTTAGGGCAAAAAGTAGGTGAATGTCACATTTGGACTGGCCCTTTGAGGAAGCTGAGTGCCAATCCAAGTCTAATCAATTTGACAGGAACCCTAATTGTTGAAATGACCTTTCCTTCCTGACCTGCCTGTGAGATTCTCTGAGAGAAGAAATGCTTGTGTTGCTGTAATGGGAAAATGGTAAGAATGGATCCCAAACTATTAAATCTCCCAAGATCCTGAGGTCTTNGACACCCATCCTGGTCTGTCTATAATTCACTTTTCTTTTAAATTCACAGACTTGACAGGTAGTTAAACAACACAAAAACTGTGTGTGGGAGGCTGAGGACACATAAGTGTGGCTTTTAGGGTAAAAACTAGGTGAATGTCACATTTGGACTGGCCCTTTGAGAAAGCTGAGTGCCAATCCAGGTCTAATCAATTTGACAGGAATCCTGCTTGTTGAAATGGCCTTTCCTCCCTGACCTGCCTGTGGGATTCTCTGAGAGAAGAAATGCTTGTGTTGCTGTAATGGGAAAATGGTAAGAATGGATCCCAAACTATTAAATCTCCCAAGATCCTGAGGTCTTGGCTGAGAGAGTTGGGCTTGATCAGCCTGGAGAAAACTCCGAGGAGAACTTATAGCAACCTTCCAGTATCTGAAAGGGTCCACCAAGAAAGTTGGGGAGAGACTGTTTACAAAGGCTTTTAGTGACAGGACAAGGAGCAATGGGTATAAACTGGAGAGGAGCAGAATTAGACTGGACATATGGAGGAATTTCTTCATGATGAGAGTGGTGAGGCACTGGAACAGGTTGCCCAGGGACGCTGTGAATGTTCCATCCTTGGAGGTTTTGAAGGCCAGGTTGGATGGGGCCTTGGGCAGCCTAATCCAGTGGGAGGTGTCCCTGCCCATGGCAGAGGTGTTGGAACTGGATTCCCCTCCACCCCAAACTATTGTGTGATTTTCTGATCCTGAGAATAGCACAGAGACACTTTTACAGTCTTTGTACTCCATATATATATTTTGTGAGGCACTGGTTAGCGATTTAAGGGATACCCAGAATGATATCTTGTAGAAACCTTCAGTACAGGAATGTTTTCACCATGAGTCCAGCATCCAGAAAATTCATGGAGCGTCTGTTTAACAGTAAAACTTGATCTGACATCATTCATTAACCAGAATGTGTCACTATGGAGTAAGATGCTTCTGATTTTTATCTCCTGAGGGATTTTTCTGTGTTTATTTTACCCTTCTGTCTATGCTACTGAATTTGGATGAAACAGAATACAGTGAAACCAGTGTTCATGTTATCTTGTTTACTACAGTGATGTTAGGCTTAAAACTAAGCTTTTTCTTATTTACATTTAGTCAAATAACTTATCCTCTCTTTGTGTAAAAAGAGATGGCAAGCAAAACTCTTTCATATGATGTCAATATGTTCTGTGATACAAAATGAAACAAAATTATGAGATGCTAAAATTACCAATAAAATTGTATTTGGAGAGAAAACGGACTTAATTAAAATGTCCACACAACTGAAATATTATGCTTAAATTTGAATACTTTTGGTTTGCAAAAATACATCTTTTTTTCAGAGGAAAAATCCCACTCCTTTTCAAAATCCTTATGATGTGACTCATTGCGTGGTTTAGTCAATATCATTAGCATGCAAACATGTTTTCCTTTTGAGAATTTCATGTGGTTTTACTGGGAGAATGATCATCGCAAACAAAAAATATCTGATCTTACTCATGGTAGTATAAGAGATGCATTAATCCTACCTTTATATTTTATCAGTCGGGGTAACTTGCTCACAGTGCTTTGATGTTAAACAAACTGTCCCTATTAGTGGGAACATACCTTTTGAAACCATCCCCATTGATGTGAAACTGGGGATGTTATACCCAGCTGCTACTGGCACTGGTTCTATTTTAAGAATATTTAGGGGAAAAAAAATTACTTTCCTGCTTTACTATATGGATTATGATCTGACTATATTTCTACTATATGAATTTTAAATGACACAGCACAGATGAACATGACTCTGAATTACAGGATACGGCACAAAAGAAATTGGCAGAGAATCATTGAAATACGTATAATTTCCTGTATAATTTCCTGCTTTTTTATGCTTGTAAACTGCACTAGGCATAGTTTCCATATGCTGCTTTGTTCCATATGCAGGGCATGATGTATAATTCCCACTTCTATTTAGTGGTGTTGTGCTAATAAAGGATAATGAGATACCATAATATAGCAACATAATTTATGAATAGGCATCACATAAAGGTTTGCAAAAGGAGTAAAACAAACAAGTGAGCCAACAACAGAGGCAGCAACAAAAATATCCTCCTACAACTTTGCTCTCCATAGTGTGCCCTTGAAATTAAATCAAAATCAAGGAAAGCACTAGTATCAGAACATTGTGAACCAGCTGTTTCTTACAGCTGACTAATTAGTCTGTATACCCAGCAAATCAAAAATATATTTTACTGCTTTGCCAAAGTAATCCTACAGGAATTTGCATGTCAGTGCAATAAACTTTATCCCAATTAAGAGGAGTACCTACTGCTGTAAGCAGTAGTAGTGCAAGCATTAAAGGTGCTGGAGGGAACAGAAGACCCAGCCCACACCAGGGCTGCACCATTTTCCTCTGTTATCACTCTACCAGCTCTCTATCGGCCCTTTGAATTGGTGGGAGCAAATCTCCAAATCCCAAAAAGCCTCCTTGCTCTGACGTTTTTCTGTTTTCTTAGCCAAAACTGAAGCTGGAAAACAGAAAGAGGAAAGGGCACACATGCTAGTTGGAAGTTATAAAATGAATGTATCTTTCGGTGACCCTGGCAACACACTTAATATTTTCCATAACAAAAACAAATCTTTATTATCTGACACAGGGCTCAAGTTAATCCCTGCCTGAAAATGTAAAAGTGGCAGGAAAGGATTTGATGTTGCTGCTTTATCCGTTACAATGACAGTGCCAATGGCTAGCTATACTTTATATAACGCACATCCTTGTTCTATACTTACATTTTCTTCTGAAGATGAGCTGAATCTCTCTCCTAGACTTTGGAACCATATTTTCCNGTTAATCCCTGCCTGAAAATGTAAAAGTGGCAGGAAAGGATTTGATGTTGCTGCTTTATCCGTTACAATGACAGTGCCAATGGCTAGCTATACTTTATATAACGCACATCCTTGTTCTATACTTACATTTTCTTCTGAAGATGAGCTGAATCTCTCTCCTAGGCTTTGGAACCATGTTTTTGACTAAAATGGAGGTGAGGGAGAGAAGTGGAATGGTGTTTCCTTGGGTGTCAATCCATGTGGACTTTGGATCTGATTATGATGCTCTCCCAGTCTTTGAGAGTGGGAAACCAACCAAGTCACAGAATCATAAAATAGTTTGGGTTAGAAAGGACCTTAAAGATCACCAAGTTTCAACCCTCCTGTGATAGGCAGGGACACCTCCCACTAGATCATGTTGCCCTAAGGCCCCATCCAACCTGGCCTTGAACACCTCCAGGGATGGGGCAGCCCCAACTTTCCTGGGCAAACTGTTCCAGTGCCTCACCACTCTCATAGTGAATAAATTCCTCCATTCCTCCTTATGTCTAGTCTAAATTGTCTAGTCTCCAGTTTACAGCCATTGTCCCTAGTCCTATCACTACAAGCTTTTGTAAACAGTCCCTCCACATCTTCCTTGTAGATCTCCTTCAGATACCCAGGTCCTATACGACTTAATTATTCTCTAAGTGCTGCACTGGTTGGCAACCTCTGAAACTAACACCTGTTTTTCTGCATTTGGAGTGCCCCTGTCTAAATGTGGCTACAGTACATGTACTTCAAGGTACAAATGAAATGCAAATTAATAAAATTAGTTGCACTTCATTGTTTCAGACCACTTGGGAAAGATGGTGTTAACTCTGCAGTATCACACACTCAGATCTCCTGCAGTCTTGACTATGCCAGCGTAAGAGAACTAAAGGATGAAATAACTGGTCCTTCATCCTGGGCAGGGCAGAGAACAGCAGGGAATCACCTCTTTTAAAGCCAGCTAAAAAATCATCAAATAGCAGCAGGAAGACACAGGTCTGCCCAAAAAAAAGCTATGGGAATGGGTAAATGACTCCAAACATCTGTGTGACAGATCTTATAATTAATGCCTGTGGCTGCACTGAAGATGAAGTTGTGAGATAATTTTGGACTGCCAGTATAACAAGAAACCTTTATGTCTACATACATATAGGTGACCTTCGCTAGCAAGGTCCTGATGTTCTCTGCTTTAAGATACAGTGGGAACAATCCACCAGTAACTCTCCTTCTGTCGGATTTTCTGAACCATTAAAACACATAGTAATACTGACAGAAAATGGTAACAACAGAAACAGTCATGTTTAAAAATGATTGCTTTTCATTCAGAAATTTCTTTTCAGGAAAGAATATCAAATATGACACATAAAGATATAACATCAGTGACCAGAAAACAAGTATCTTTCTGAGATTATATTTAGTTTCTCTTCTATGTGCTTCCAATTCTGTTAAATTACATGCTATCCTGCTGAGCAATTTCTACAGTGCCTTTGTTTATAAAAGTAGTCTAAAACAACCAAAAAAAAATCATTCTTTGAGTCTTATTTTTAGCCCTACTGCAAATTCTCAAACTGCAGAGGAATCACAGTTGTTCCTCTCAACTGGAAGTTATCTATGGTAATCTGGAAAATATTTGTTGTGCATTTGAACCTTACTTTAACAGGATGAAACAGCAGCAATATGATGAGATGAGTTTTATGCCTTTAAGCAGTGAACAATGGTTAGAAGTAAAAAACAAAACCCAAACATCCAGAGGTAAGATAGCATTAAAAGAGTGTGATTGAACAAATACTTTTCTTACATAAGTGACATGGTATGTACTCAAGTTAGCATGGCCTTCATCTCCATAAATTTCATCCAGACATTAATATAGTAGAAAGCATTTAAAGAATCGTTGTGGTAATATACAGACAAATACTTTGTACCAAATATAAAGGTGTCAGGTACCTAAAGAACAGGATTTTACATGTTGTACAAAAATATACACCATAATTTCAGAACCCATAGTGATGCAAATGTCTCTATATAGGTACTGCTAACTCCATTAAACCCTTCAAAGAGCATATTAGTTGTAATGTTGCAACTTAATTGGAATTTTTAATCAAAATGCCATTGCATCAGAAAATAATATTTTGTTAAAATTCTTCTAATTACATTAAAATATTATTTTGAAATGTCTGAAAGCAGTGAATGTTCACTGAATCTAAGTGGAAATCCTGGAAAATACCTAATAGGTTTGGTCAGACTTGCTGATCCTAAGATGCAGTCCTCATTCATTGGTGAGTTGATCTAATGGACAGACTTGTTAGCTGAGCACCTCAGAAAAGCAAGTAAGCAAGTTTCTTTAGATCTGCATGTTAACTCAACAGTGACTGTTTAAGAACTCTTTAGAACAAATCTGCAAAATCTATGTTCCAGATCTATTACATTCTGCATTATACCTATATTTCCTGTTTCCCCTCTTTCACAAGTGATAATGGATTATTAACTAGTAAATAGAAAACATGATTTGGACACACTTTTACACTGAAAAATCAAGAGCTGATACTACTGAGTGTCAGAGCTAGTGCTCATAAAGCTTTGTTGGCCTGATTTCAACAGTGGTGGTAGATTCTTCAGGACACAGCTATGAAATGCAATTTATGTATCAGGGGTGGGATAGGTCCTTTAGCTTCCAATCTCATAAACTGAGGGCTTTAAAAATAGTATTAAAATCCTGAATTTGTGCAGTATGAACAAGGACCTATGGCAAGATCCAAAAGTCATGGAGGGAAAAGCATGTGAAAGGTGTTTTCCACTTCCAGGCTCCTATCTCCACTGCCAAGTTAGAGTAAGGCCTGAAACTGGTGCCTTCCATAAAACCAAAATGTCTTCAAAAAAGTGGACAACATCTTTTCACCTCTGTGGAACATGGTGCCCTGGCTTCCTGTGAATTTCTGTCAGTTCAGTTAACCTTTAATTCAGAAAATAAAAATTTAGGCTGGCAAAGACCTCTCCACTTCCAAGTCCAACGCTTGACTGGACTTTAAGTAGGCCGTCTGGAAATAATTTCTTCTCAACTTTTCTTTAAAATGTCCTATTTAAGAGGTTCCATTTTATCTATTGTAGTTTGTCATAGTCCCTGTAGTGAGAACATTCTCCCCAAAATTTAACCCAGAACTCCTTTGTCACAGGTTAGACTTTTTCTAGTCATGCTGTCACTCATAGAAACATTGAACAAGTGATCACTGTCTTGTTCTTATAGCCTGTCTATAAACTAGAAGAATTCTTTTATGACCCTTATGCTTTCTTTAAGATAAGCAAACTCAACACTTTTCCCACTGATAATGCTTTCTTAGGCTGCTATCATTCTTCTTAATTTCTACTAAACTCTCTGCAATTTATCTACATGCCTCACAAAGTGTGGTTTCCAAAAAATAGATAGTGCATAAATATGGCCAACAGGGAGTTATCATAGTACAGAGGAGTCTTGTTTTGGAGTAAGTTTGACATATTGGCTTGTTGAGTAGTGGAGAAAGAGTGGTTGTTAATATGAGAGACTGAGAATTGTAATTTTTCTCAGGTGTAAAAATGCTAGAAAGTGAGACGGGGAAATTTTGAGAAAAATCAATATTCTCTTTCATTGCAAGACTATAAACATTTAAATTTTCAGAACGTTTTTACGAGAATCTCAGCTATGAAGTTTGTCCTTGTTAAATCAAATTCAATGTCACAATTGTTTATATAAGCAAGGATAATTAGTACCTCTGTAATCTCTTTTACTGGCAATCTATGAAAGAGCTGAATGCTTCAACTTTAGTGCTTTAATCTAGAGTAAAGAATGAGTCAATGTTATGTAATCAAAACTATAAATATTGAACACAAAATTACCAATTAAGGTTAGGTACTAATAGGTGTCTAGAAATAATAATATATAATAAAAAATACAACATTCTAATATTAAACCAAGTTATTAACTAACAGCTGAGTTTGCAGAATCTTTGCTAAACCATCATTTCGTTTTTTTCAGCATGTGTTTGCATGGTAAATATTAAACAAATATTGACTCACTCTGAGTGGAATACTTGTAAAATTTCAACAGAAACAAATATAGTCCCTGAGACTACCATACAGAGCTTGAAAATAAAAGGTGTCCACTGTCAAAGGAACAATTTCTCCTGTTGGCAACCTTTTCTTTATTTCAGGATTCATGCACTTCATCTACTAAAAAAAATTGTTTCATAATTGTTTCTTAAATATTAGTAAGAAAACTGATCTTGAAGGTACCTTGACTGTCACTTCTTTCATACTCATTTTTTATGAGAAACAGCTTTTAATTTGATTTCCAGGGTTAACCAGAACTTGACTGTCTTTCATGTGACCCACAGTCTGTTGTGTTTTTATTTAAAGGATTATTTAGAGTTTTCCTATATTCAAAATGCCTGTAAACCTGCTAGTGTTCTGAAGAAATTAAATGCATAAATTAATTTAAGTGTGGATGGGCTTTTATACATGTTTAAGTAAAATCATTGATACTGGAACAATCAACTCTCTTGTAATATCTGATAGAGAAATTAAAATTAATAATATCTTAGTTGTATGTCTTTAGAACAGTTGATGTTCACTGATTTAATTCAATGACTGTATTAATGCTCCTAAACCCTGAAAATTTGCTTCTAAAGTTTCCTATGATGAAATGTTCAAACTTCAGTACTTTTTTTGCTCTGTTATAGATATATATTTAGGAAAACTACGTAGTTCTTGGTGTTCTGTACTGTACTTCTATTTTGTGAACCCCCTCAATTTTAAAATTATAAACAAACAGCACTCTCAAACAAATAATATGGGCCAACTTGTTCCTTTAGGGGATTATTTTAGACAGCTGCACAGCAAATAAGTAGTGTGAGGCTTATTTACACACGGTCATTGAAGCATTCATTTCACTGATTTATAGGACAGCAAAAGGTCTTTGAGACAGACCCAGCAATTTTGCACTGAAGTTGAAAGAGAGGATTTTCTACTCCCACCCCCAAAAGGTATTAAAAAATCAATTGAAGGATTTGCTGGTAGAACAGACAGATACAGTGCAGTCCTACATCCTGGATAATATTGATCTTAGATGTTGAATCTCTGTTTTTCATACCTAAATCACAATATATATTTTTAAAAGTCTGAGTAATACATGTTACTGCTTCTATAAGACATAAAAACAAAGCACACAGACTTTTTAAACTTCAGTGTGAAGGTTATAATATGACAAATGCCATCAGAGCATTTTGAATATGAAACGGGCTAAATAATAATGTTCTGATTTCAGAAGACCAATGTAGGGCACGTATTTCATAAGCATTGAATACATTCTGATCGCATTGACCTGTTTTATTGATATTCAGCATTTCTGCATTACATCTACCCTAATCAAAATAATGACACCTCTGCACGTTGGTTAGTTAGGCACAGTCTTACATGTAGGTATCTCCTGGAAGCACTAGGTCTTATCTAAGATGAAACTTTCAGATCCTGGAGGTGCCTATTTGTCTTTACTGACTGTAGGGGAAGGGAGTAACTGTCTTAGGCTCAGAAACGTGTTATAGAATTTGTTAGCATTAGACATCCCCCCAAGGTATATCAATGTATGTAATTAAAAATAAAGTCATTTAAAATCAGTGTCCCTTTTTTTCAAACGTGGACAGCTTTACAAAGAAGGGCAGGAGAAATTAAAGAATTTCTTGATTTCCAATTTGGTCCACCCCCTGAGGTAAATCAAACAGCAATCTAACAAATTATCAAATTCAATAGAATTTATTTTGTTTAACGTCCACACAGTTTTAAAATGCAACTGTAACAATAACTGAAAAAGAAGACAATGGTGACATTAGCTTTACTAGTATCAGTGACATTGTTGGAATATCAGGATTTCCAAGCTTAAAAAAAAAATTATTTTTTAATTGGAAAAGTTCAGAAAGAAGCCAAATAACTCACGCTTATTTGAATTCTGGAAAATGTCCTTACATTGACACACTCATAAATATTGATTTATTTAGACTATATAAAGGGAAGGTTAGGAGGTAGAGCATTGTCATAATTTATGATCTCTTCTACCCAGTCATGCTGATCAACAGATCAAGGGCACAAACTTGCCAAGAACACACAACTTCAAAGCGTGGAGAACAGGCTGCAAATGACATCTTGCAGCTGCAGGTGTAGATCTGACTTTAGAGGTGGCCTGCAAGTACTGGATCTTTGCTGCATCTTACATAAGTATTAGGGCAAAGGATGAGTCAGTTTATCTTTATCACAATTAAATCTAATATCTCCTTCTCTTTCCTTCCTTCTCCCTCTCCATCTCCCTCTCTCTCTCTGTACATCCCACTCCAACTCCAGTAGGACCTTGTGCTGTAGACACATAAAGTTACGCAAAATGAATCCTTACCATGGATATTTGAAAATAAGTGGTCTGGATTACAGGCAACTTTTAGAATTTTTATTGGTTTGGAAAAAAAACTATGGATTAAAAGCCATTTATATCATTCTTCAAGAATATGTATAAAATTTTATCTGTCAAGCTCATGCAGTTTTGAGAAGTGTTCACAGAGAGATGACAAAATTTTCTTAATAGCCTTGCTCCGCTATCCATCAAATGTTACTGCTTGAAAGCCGGCTGGAAGTCATGGGCAGTTTATGTTTGTATATTAGCAACACTATTATCAAAGTAACTAAATGGGAAAATATAGAAATATCAGCAAAATGACTTTGGAATGCCTTTTGAAGGAATAATCTCTCTATTTCTAAATCATTCAATTCAGAAGCACTACTGGAATCGGGTACCATTATGGTAAATGGTACATTTTCACTTGATTTATTAGTCAAGGGCAGAAAAAAAGTGTTTAAACTCTTTTCTAAAGGTTAAACACATATACTTATCTTAGTCTACATGTTTCTTAGAAGGCAAAAACACAAGGCTATTATATTTTATGAGCACAAATGCCTTCAATTTCTTTCATATCTCTTACATTCCAACTTTCCATGTCACCTTTTCAAAACTATCAAATAGAAAATATTTTAGGAAATTCAGACTGCTTAGATAAGATATAATAAAGGACTTTGGTGCCCATGAATAGGCTGAGTTAGGACTCCAGTATCTGTCATATCAAAACCGTTCAAATGCATAAATTAATTTTATGAGTACAATCAACTGCCATAACTGTAAAGTTTTTCACTTTAGATTGAAACTCCAAACATCAGAACTTCTCAGAATTCAATTAAAACAATTGAAATATTCTATAGAATTAAAACTCACCTTGAGAATAGAATGATTGCATAATTTATCTGTCCTTTTCTCCACTCCAAGGAAATGCCTGTGTTTTCCTTTGAAAAAAAACACTTGTATAGTACTTCTACATCATTAAATTACTTCAATTACTATTTTTGACTTCTCTTTCCTCCTCACTGTCTTATCTTGATTTCACTTT
>WAAB01020549.1:3765-22561 GCA_013389865.1 Piaya cayana | reverse complement strand
CTAAAGCAATGCTGCTGGTGCTGAGGGGCTGAGTGGCTGAGCAGAGGGCAGCTCTGCTACTGGCAGCAGGTATTACACTGCACTCTGCTGGCTCTGCCAAAACCTTTTCTGTTGCCATGAGAAGCGATTCTTCAGCCACAGGAAAGAGAGAGAATGAAAGACAAAGTACTGTCGCGCTTTGAGCCTTGTATAGATGAGGCTGTGCAGCTACATCACACTGTCAGAGCTCTGGAAGATCAAACTCCCTGCCCTGCTCCTTCTACTGTCCAGCCCTCACCAGCTCACCTGCGTACTGCTGTCTCCTTCATAGCCTGGTCAACACAGCAGGGAATGCAATATATCTATCCTCAGTTGCATAAAGCTAAGTGATTAATTTAAGGAGGCATCACAGCAAACAAACACACAAAAAAACCCCCCCAAAATCTGTTGTGGAAACAAGTAGAAGCAACGTAGAATTTCAAAATGTTACAGCTTTCAATTGCTAAGACATACCCTAGGGCAGAAAATACTTTGCAGCTATTCCATAAAGCAACAGGACATCCTCATCTTGAGGACTCCTCTGATATAGGAATCTTCTCTTGTATTATGTGCCTATTCGTAGTTAAATTAGGTGGGATGAACAAACCCTCACACTGTCAGCCGTCTATCGATCACTTCAACTACCTGTAGCTTTGCCTTAGAGAATCCCTCAGTCTTCTCTGAATCACCTGTCAGAAGTGAGATGAAAGATGAGATGAACCTCTACCCCAGTGTGGTTTGCAAAAAATATAATGAAGCTCCAAAACCCTTTTCTTCACTCCCAATTGACGAAGCCTAAAAGGAGGAAGAAAGCAGCACTACGTGATAAAGATAGTGCTGAAGGCATGCAGAAAATGTGGTAAATTGAGTACAGAGCCTCATAAAAATATAAGACAGAGAAATAAAAATGATCTAGTTACTGTATGGGCTTGTGGGCCCGAGAAGACAGCAGATGGGGTGGGTGTAGGGTGAAATTGTGCCCAGTTACTACTTTAAGATGACAAGGTGACGTTCTGGTTTTGGTGCCTCAAGAATTTTTTCCACTGGGATCAAGGAATACTCATAGGAATAAATATCACACTTGCATCAGAAGGAAAAGTTCACTCCCCAAGCTTCGCTGAAGCTCTGGAATGGTAGCCAAGAAATTCCAAGGCCGCTCTGAGCGGCTGTAGATCAGATGACGTGCAGCTCAGCACTTTGGTATGAACAGCTGAGAAAAGCACAGAAGTGAATAGGTAGAAAATCTCCACAGTTCTACTTCCAGGAAAAAAATAATACTTAAAAAATATGTGCATAAAGATACATGTGTTGGATCCAGAGTTAACAGATACATACTTGATTAAAGCGTCAATAATACATATATTTCACTCACTACCAAAGCTGATTGTGGATGGTGTCTGCATGACAGATTGCAAGAACACAAAAGAGAAATAAAGCACCAAGGGGATAGAAGTCATTAATACCTTTCTGTCTGATGGTTACAGATGCTCAGAAAGTAGCATCAGCACTGATTCTCATTTCTTAAAAAATGTCTTTACTCTCAAAATGTCACAGAAGGAACCTATGTACTACATATCTGGCAGCTGGACTTACCAAGCAGCTGCTCATGGACACAGGGGCAGATTTAGAATAGACATAAGGAGGAATTTCTTCACCACGAGAGTGGTGAGGTCCTGGAAGAGGTTGCCCAGGGAAGTTGTGGTTGCCTCATTCCTGGAGGTGTTCAAGACCAGCAGCCTGATTTAGTTGGAGGTGACTCTGCTCATCACAACCAGATTGGCACTGGATGGACCTCAAAGTCCCTTCCAACCCAAACTATTCTATGATTCTATGACATGAATCAAGGGAAATAAACTTGGTCACAGTCACTCCCTGGCAGAAGTCACCAAAGTTTCATTTCCTGACTGTCAATCCAGATGAAGGAGAACGTTTTCCATCTTTCCTGCTTCCGTTCTTTCCTGCTGCAAAGGAGAGGATTGCAGGAGGGCAACCTGGTTTTATGTTTTAACCTCTTGCTTTCATCTCCAGAAGTGGTGGAAAGAATCAGCTGTGATGAGACATATTGCAGATACAGAGAGCAGTCAGCAAGATACCTGTAGCCTGTGAGTAGAAGAATGTGAGCACTGCTGACAGATGGAGACAGGGTAGAAGATGAAATGTGTGGCTAGTCAAGTTTAAGCCACAAATATCCAGCTATTTCAGCACAGCTGATGTTCATGTTCTGGCGAAATTAAAAGGAGGGGGTTGTGTCTCTGCTCCAGATATCAATTTTCTTGTTAAATACCACATACGTGTCCTCATTTTTCTTTTTCATTCATCTTTTTACAAAAGCTTGTACCAAGTTGCATATTATGTGCAATATTTCAATTACCTAGGATGTCACAGGATTAGTTTGGAAAGCTGTTCTACCCAGCTGTTTTCTATGCCACAAGGTTAACATCATTTTGAAAAATCTAATTAACTAAAGTAGAACCTTTGTTGAAAAAAACCTTACACTTCCTTACTTTTTGGAAAACAAAAAAACCAAAAGAGATCAGATAGTGAACAGAATATAACACGTAACAACTGGATATCCTTGCCCTGACCACTTAAGTTTTTGCTTACCTTAAAGAGCTGCATCATGGCAAGAATATAAAATACATAGAAAATGTTCCACTTTGAATATGAGAATTTATAATTCTAATAAAAAAGGAACCACCATTCATTCAGCAACTTACCTCTTCCTTTCTACCTTCTGGTAGATTGCCGGAGTTAAATAATAGAAATACCTAATTTTGCATTTAATTTTCATAATCTAATATTCAGCTATTCCATGAAATTTCTCCAGACTAAATGTGAGCACCAACAGAGAAGTGTGCTGAACTTAGCAATGCTCTTGCAGTCTTTGTGTGAATTTTTAATTGCATTTCATACAAATACTTGTGTGGAGTATAAAAATCTGTTGTATTCCCCAGAATAATGTACCTGTGTATATGCAGCACGTGTACTCCGTATTTGCTTTCAATTCTGTACTTCGCTGGATCACTTGCAGGGGTAAGCAATTCCTCATTTTTGTACCTGACAACCAAGAAAAAATGGACTCATTAGTATCAGCTGCTATTCACTGCATTAATTTAGCAGATTTTTACATCCAGATATCATTTGCCATCATCTGAACTCTCTCTATGAAACTTTGCTACCTGTATAGAGTGTTTTCCAGTATGTATGAATAGATACACATTGGGCAATGAAGGCAAAGGAAGGTGATCGTCACATTAAGAAAGTGAGAGGGGAGATGTGCACCCGAACCAGAAGAACAAGCAGGGAAGTTGCAAGAAGATGGCATGTGACTTGAACCTTCTCATTCACCATCCCTGGCACAAGATGAGAAGCAAACTTTGTCTTGAATCACAGCACTCCAGCATGAACAAAGCAATGGGATTGTGCCTCAGGTTAGATCTTCACAGTCCAAGCCTGCCACATAGACAGGATGGCACCTCTGGAGAGGAGGGCAGCACCTCTGGAGAGGAGGGCAGCTTCAGGCATGTAATTCTAACATCCACCTCAACAAAGTGAACATAGAATCANCTCCTCTCCACAACCTCCTTTCAGGTAGTTGTAGAGAGCAATGAGGTCTCCTCTCAGCCTCCTCTTCTCCAGGCTAAACACCCCCAGCTCTCTCAGACGTTCCTCACAAGACCTGTTCTCCAGCCCCTTCACCAGCTTTGTTGTTCTTCTCTGGACTCACTCCAGAGCCATAGGTCGTTAGGCACTGGAATGGGCTGCCCCGGGGAAGTGGTTGACTCGCCTTCCCTGGAGGTGTTTAAGGTGCAGGTGGATGAGGTGCTGAGGGGCATGGTTTAGAAATCAGTAGGAATGGTTGGACTCTGATCAGGTGGGTCTCTTGCAACCTGGTGATTCTACGATTCTATAGATACAGTCCAAGACAGCAACGGTGCTGCACAGGTTTACCTAAACTTAGCAAATAGCCTGTGAGCTCTGTGTATTTTGCCTTTTTCTACTTCTTCATCAGGGAATTCAACAGCCAGGAAGACTGGAAAGCACTCCACAGTCTGCCTTCTGAAATAATAGAGTTTGCTTCTTGCCGCTCAGCAAGCTGTCCTCCCACTCCTTCCACTGCAGTATCAACTGCTACAATCCAGCTCATCTCTGAGGATTATAAAGGAGGTTTAACATAGCCATTATGTATGTGACACTTATCTGTTCTGCCATAACTTCCAAATGAAAAAAGCTTAGCAACATTTTTGGAGGGCTAGGAGAGGCCACTCACTTACCATTGTACAACAGGGGTGGGATATCCTTGTACAGTGAAGCAAAGGCTCACAGACATCTTTTCCCAGACAGTGTGAGACCTCAGGCGCACTAGAATTTCAGGAGCTCGACTTATAGTTTCCTCGAGAGCGTGTCTTTCCAGAGCCATATTTTCTTCTACCTATTAAACACATAATAATAATATTTTAAAAAAAAAAGGTTCTAGCATCAGACTCAAATGCAGTCAAAATTTTAATCTTAAATCCGCAAAATTAAAGCAAGTTAAATCACTGTTGCTGTTTGAAACACGGCATAAATTTCAGTGTATCTTATGATTCCGCTTGGATAGGAACAAAAAGTTTCGGCACTCTACCATCCTTTGTATAGCAAGTCTATCCAGATGTTCTCTAGCACGGTGCCTGGCTGTGTGAATCTCTTTTTCCAAAGCAGACAACTCGCTAGCAAAACGAATCCTCTTCTCTTCACTTGCGTGAAGAGACTTTTGTTCATGAGTGTGTTCATGAGTCCTGTGGGACAAGAAATAGTATCAGGTAAGAGTGAGCAATATGATGCTTTAAGATTGTAATTCATATGCATTACACAACTCAGGGATATGAAACTGTAGCACCAGATTTTAAATCTAGTTTAGGAATTATTCTTAGAGTTTATCTGCCTACCCTAGTAAGCATGTGAAATTAATATGATTTTTCCTGTATTTTCTTCCCCCCTGTATACGTGGTGCATAGTTTCAGCTCTTGAAAGCTGTCATGGTCATGCTGACTTTGACAAAAGAAAGGAGCTGAATTTCTAACGTGACAGTCATCATAGAACATGGCAAGCATAAACCTTAAAGCATAAACCAACATGTTGTGAAGCAAATGAGGAAACTTGCATGAAATTCAGGGAATAGTAGATCGAGTTATTATTTGTCTGGTATTTTCAAAATATTTATTGTACCATTTCAATGTATTTAAATACTAGCTTTGTTCTGTCATTATTTTTTTATATTGATAAAATCTAAGACAGTTTTTTAAAAAAAAAATTAAATTAGAGCATACAGATTAGTTTTCTTAGAACCTTCTGTTCAGGGTTATACATTTCAAAACAAAGTACCAGAAACATACAGATATATATAACTTCTGTAACACATTTTCTACACACATGGCAGAATTAGCTCTTATAATTGTAAATTTTCTGTGTCTTTGGTGCAGTCACCATAGAGCATGGCAGAGCAGCAACAGTCAAATTCACTAACGGGAATATTGCCATCAGCACATCTCTTATATCTTCATAAACTGAGACATGACAGTGAGCCCTCTTAATATTAAGGAAAGAACTCAAAAGGTTTAAATTGATCTAAACCAGAAATTCAGGAATAGTGGCATAGATCTGTTCAAAAAGGAGTTTTGGATCCCGGGCAGAGTCTGAATTATTTTGATTTTAAAGGTGTTTCCAAGGGTCAAGGTGGGTATTAGGGGAACAACTCTGGGTTGAAATACGAGACTGAAAGTGACACTCAGTCATTTAGTATTCCAGCCAAATCAGATTAGTGAAGAACAGTGACAGAGAAGCCTCCAGCCTTGTCAACTCTGGAAAGAGCTCTGGTGAAAGAGTGATATTAAATGGGACCAAAGCCACCACACAGGTCAGATAGGACCCACAAACCTTTACCTTTTCCTCGATTCCTGTATTGCTTCATGAGCCAAGGTGCGTGCCCTCCTGGCACAGAGTCTACACGTTGTTTTTCCCAAGCCTGTTGATTCATAATAAGCAGCCTGTCTGGAAGCAGCCCTTCAAATATAAAAGACACTGTCATAACCCAGCAATCCTGGTAAAACACGAACTCACAAAAGTCAAAGAAATTACTTTAAATGAGCTGAATACCACGTCTGAGCACTGTTGAGTGAGAAACCTGCTTTGCATTCCTCACTAACTGCATTAGGGTGCTGATTCTTGGTTGTTCTTCAAGGACTTAATGTCAATCATGTGTCATTGGGGATCATTAATCATTTTGTTTGGTTAGGTTCTGTTAAATTTATACTTGTCTCGGCCTCCAATCATTCAAGTGCTTTGATAGCACTTCAGTGAACCTCGAGGGTATCTGGTTGCCTCATACACAATTCACACAGAAAGTCTATAACATTGTCTATTTCTAAATATTCCTGCCTTTCTATACTTCACATAAGCTTCTGCATAAACTCTTCTCTTTCATAAATGACAATGGACACCCAGCTAGACTTGTTAAGCATATTAATTACTGAGGAGAGAGGATCTGTGATTTTTAAACAACCAAGATTCAAAGCTCTGGACTTTGAGATACATAGAATATGCATCTTGGGGCTAAAACACTGAAATTACATGTGAGAGGAATTAAACATAATTAGGAATAGCCAGGTGAAGGAGAAGGAATATCCTCATGTCATATATAGTGGACACGTGCAGTTGGGTGCGATGATCTCAAAGGCGTTTTCCAACTTCTAGGATTCCATGAAGAATGGGTAAAAAAATATTTCTATGATATGCAATAAATTTCATGGCATTTTCTCTTGTCAGACTTTCAATTGGAGCCTAAAAGGAGGGATTTTCCACTTGGAGGTAGTAAATGGGACATATCTTGACTAAATTATCTGTGTAGGTGAATTGCAACATAGCTACAAAATCTAGCTATGCTGGTGGGAAACTATAGACAAAACACATCCCAGGAGAAGGAAGTGGAAAACAAGTCTACTGAATATATCACAATTTTAGAGGGTGGAGTAGAGTGGGAAGGTAAATATCTAGATTCTAAGACCCGATTGCTGAAAACAGAAAGCTCTCGGTGCTCCGCATGTGAAAAACATGGTACTTACTTCCTTGCCGCATATTCCTCAAGCACGTATCGCGTCTGAATGTTGCGATAGGACTGATCAAAGTGCTTGTGCCTCCTTTGGTAAAATGGCACTGCTACGGATGACATTCTTCAGCTTTTTTATGATCAGTAATTCCTGCAGAGAATGAAAGCCGTATTTTTCAGACATTCAGGTTTGATATTTTTACATGCATACCCATATGTGTACAAATATATAAAATTCTATCAATTTATGATGAAAAGAGTTATCAATTATGTCCAGTGGCAACTCATGGCATATTTTATTGGCCACGTGGTGAGCCATGGAATTATAGATGATAGAGTTAGAAGAGAACTCTTAATTATTTTCCCCTTCTTTGCAGATGTCATTTAACACATTTATAGAAACTTTCAGGGATGGAAATTCGACAGCTTTGGGGGCAATTTTACATGTTTCAGCTCACTGTTCTTCAAACTTTTTATTTCATAGAATCATAGAACAACCAGGTTGGAAAAGACCCACCAGATTGTCAAGTCCAACCATTCCTATCAAACATTAAACTATGCCCCTCAGCACCTCGGCCACATTTTGTCCCTTGTTGTAATTTATGCTCATTGTTTCTTGTCCAGTTGATCCAGACAACAAAAAAAAGACCATATACACCCACTTTTGCAACAACCTCTTGAAGATTTTGTTCATATATCCTCTCAACCCTTGTTTAAACTATAAAAATATGGCTTATCCAACCTTTTCTCATGGGTTATTTTTAGTAGACCTGAAATCATCCTGGTTGCTCACCTGTGGACTTTCTCCAACATATGACATAGTATTTGGATAGAAGGTTCTCAGGAATGTTCAGGGAGCTCCCAGATGCAGTGTGGGTGGGAAGAGACTGTTTATGACTGAGATGGGGTTAAGCAAATTCCCAGCCGTGGTGATAAAATAACCTGGAGGTGCCCACATCCCTTTAGGTTCATTAGAAATATGATGACACCCTCACAGCCTGGCCCTGCTCAGCCATGAACCCCACCAAGAGCAACCTGACTGTGATGGAAATCGCTAGACCCACACCAAAAGCCTGCACTTGGCACAAAAGGCCTATAAGCAGGCATGTAAAATGGAAGTGGATTTGCACAGAAGTCCTATAAACTTATTTAGATACAATATGAGTTTCACTTAATTTCAAAGGCACTGCTACTGACCAGTTTTGCACCACGTTCTCTCTCCTATGAAATGGAAATTTGTGCTTTGGGGACAAAAATGAGCAATAATCACATTAAAATCCAATTAATAACTGCCTCAAGGAAAAAAAAGGTTTCACTATGGTTTCTAGTGAGAAGAGGTCAAATTCAAAATTGAAGAAATTCAGCCACCACATCACTGGAAACTTTCAAGTTTCATGTAATTGTTTTTTCTTTCTCAACAAAATATTACTGAAAAAAATTTCTAAAGGTTTATCATTACTCTGAAGGTAGTAATTTTTCCTGTCACATAGTGATTTTTTTTAAATATATCTTGTGTTTTGAAGAATTGTTTTGCAAAATCCCTATTTGGGAAGGGGCAGTAAAGAGAAAATTGTTGAAAATTTATAGATATTATCAAGACTTTTGTGCGAATCACTAAAATGCACTTGCTTACATTTTCCTAATTAACCAGCATCACGAGTCAGATATTATATGCAGAAAAAAAACCCATTTTCTACATTTCATTGCATCAATTTACTGTTGAAAAATGAGAGCTAGATTTCTTCTACAACACAACATTTTAAAAACAAGAATGTAAGATTATTCAGTGCAAGACCATAATTCTTAGTTTAACAAGTCACTCCGCTTTGTGTGTTTGGCAATTTTGCCTTAATTGTATAAAATTTAACCCAAATTAAGTTTTTAAAAAACTGGTTTATAGGCTAAGGATTCAAATGATTAATCTTGGTAATATACCTGTAAATACCATACTTCCAGTATATAGTATTTACCAACAAAAGGAAATGCTAGTTATTAAGTAGTGTAATAAATTCCATCTGCATCTGATTGTGAATTTCAGGTATTCAAAATCCGAGTCAGATGCCCTCAAGTCATCATGTTCTCATATCAGCTAGTTTTATTTTTCCAAGAAAAATTTCTCTGGAGTAGAAGACTCTAGATATATTTAATAGTAGATACATCTTATTAAAAAAAGTCATGAGATCTAAAGAGATGAGTTTTTGCAGTTTATCGCCTGGTAGCTGCATCTTCTGCGTAACCTATAGTTACCTTTTCAATCCTTTATCAAGAGATACGAGAATGACAGGTCACGTGTTCAGGAACGAAAGCTTTAGGCAAAACACCAGGCACTGCAAGACAAAAATAGAACAAATTCACAACATTAGACTATGGAACATTAAAGAAATACAGTAGCACATTTCTCGAGGAATAACAAAGTTAACACGGCCAAAGTTAATACAACACAGGGCAGGACCTTCCAGAGATGCTGATCTGACCTAGATGCCCACGTGCAGTGTTGAGTTGATGTGGACACATGAATTCATCGTACAGCACATTGTCTTAGGCACATGAACACAGTTCCATGAGCAGGATTGGCTTCTCCTAGGTCTGATAAATGTACATGACATTTTGCTACACCCAGAGACATCAAATATTGATTTTCTTCCTTTTGTCTGACTATACGACTATTGTGCATACGACATTTTACTTCCCTCTTACTTACATTAACTGGACGGTTAATGGTATAATGTTCCCTCTTTTCTATTTTTAATTAGCCCTTTCACTTAAATGAAGGTGTAAAGGGCAAACCCATAGATTAAGCTGACTCAGCTGTTAAGCGCTACTCATGCTTACATGTGTCCTGGTTAAATAATTCTGTGAATTTATCAACATGCACTTTATGTGTTGCTATGTATATAACTCCCACTGAGATCTGACATACGAGGGGCGCACAGCAATGTCTGGATGGATCACACTCTGAGTCATTTTCACTTTTGAGACAGGAGTAAACTTCTTTGCCATCTGCAGTTCAGCCTTTTGCACTAAATGAAAAATTTGCATTTTAATTACCATATCTTGTTCAAGCACCCAGCTTTTCTCAAACTTTGAGTCTCCATATTTTTCACATTTACCTAAACGCCCTTAGAACAGAAAAAAAAAAACATAGTCATCCACTCCCAGCTTTCATACAAGCAATTAACCAAGCTTGTTAGCAGCCAGACTCATTTTGCCTTCTGTTAACACAGAAGGGAGCTGCCTGGCAACAGTTCCAAATGTAATAATCATCTTCAGTTAATTACAATGATACTTGCAGAGTATGTATTTAATACTTAATAGTGCTGCAAAGACAAGGATCTGAAGAGCAAAACCATAGCCCCACTGTAAAACCAGCTCCAGCAGAATCTATGGAGTATGTAGGGGATCTTGAGTTCACAGTAACAGAAATTTCTATTGTCTTTCTAGGAACAATGTGTCGACTCTTCTCCTGGTTTCCCGCTCATGCGCATTTATGTGAGATGTTTGAAATTTAGTCAACCTACCACTAAGAGAATTAACAACATGATACACAGATGACAGCTTAGCCACACTCAAGTTATTGACTTAGTTGAACTGAGATTTTATTACTGGCGGTGGATGAAGACTTAGGTAGAGGCATTGAAGGAAAAAAAAAAATTCCAGGTGGGAAATTGAAAAAAAAGAAAAGCATGAATAGCTCAAGAGAAAGATAAATTAATTTTCTGAATAATTGTAACTAAATAAAAAGCAAATCTCAACTTTTATTCGCCATATTTTACTCATATGTGACTACAAGTTGACTACAAGATTTACTGAGAATTTGCTTAAATATATGGCCTGTTTGTCAAACTTAACCCTTGAACTTCACCCAGCCAGATTATTAATTTCTGTGCATTCTTTAAAAAAAATGATCTAGAGATACAGGACAAGATGATCCTAAAACATTTTCAACTGACCTTTACTTCTTTGATGAAACACAGCACCATTGTACTCCTACTTTATTATCATTATTGCTGCTGCTCCTGTTGTTGTTGTTATTATCATTATTACTGTTTGTTACTGTGAATTCTGGGATGTCAATGGCACCTAAACCACACTAATCTGTGTTTGCATGAACCACTCAGAAGACAATTAAACCCAAACAAATATGCTACGTCAGAAAAAATGTCCTTAAGGATTAAAGATATAAAACAAAGGAATTAAACTTCTCAAATCAGTTTACACAACTGTACATTTTTATATGCTTAGTAGCACATATATAATGATTTATAATGTGTCATGAGTAAAAAGCATGGTTCCCAAGCCAGGATACGCATAGTTTCATGCCGTAGTAATACTGATCTGAATAGAAAGCAATAATCTAGGACCACGTGACAAGGGGCCACATTCTGGAGCAGCGAAGCCAAGGGTCTGATATAGACATTGTTAGTTTGATAAGCGAGTTAATTTAAGATTTAAAGGACAGGCAGTAAATTCTAGCATGGTTATTCACGTAGCCTCAGAGAGCAGGCACACAACCAAATAAATTGATGGATGGGATTGACAAATGCCACGGGAAGTAGAACGTGGTTGTGCTCGCCATAGATAGCCAACTGGCATTCCTAGACCCAGGAAGGTCCTGTCGTGAGCGATGCACTATACAGTATGTACTTTCTCAGCCTGACCTGTCAGTGCTGCACCACGCAGCATGTACTTTGCTTATCTCTGCCCTTGTCTATCTAAAGAAGTGTCAAAACCCATTTGTGGGTTCTTGCCTGCCCTCGTGTAGCCTATGCTCCTTGTTCTGGCTGGATCAGTACATCCTGTCCCTACAGGCATATCCTCATTCTTCATCTTCCACTGTACCTTATCTTTCTTAAATATCTTTGACCATTTGTACTGACTTGAGCATTTGTCCAGTTTGCCTCACAATGCAGACATTGTTTCCTCTACCTGCCTGTAGACCACATTGTTCAAAGCTAATGTTTTTTAAGAAGCCCTGTTTTGCCAAATTATATTTCCATGGTGCACTGAAGCCCATGATATTTAACTAATAAAATAAAAAATATATTTAATTCAATACCACCTATATTGCATGATCAAAGATAAAACCAAGAAATACACCTCTAGTCATCTGTTGCTTCTAATGATCAGTTGAAAGCTAGGACAAAAAAAAAAATCTACTTTTATTTTCTGTCTACCTACAAACCCATTTTAAATAGAAATCTTGTAGAGAACAGGTTCCATCTGGTTCAAATCACCCCCAGCAATATGTGTACTACTTTTCTTATTAAACCTAAAAATGAAGTCCTCTCATCTGTTTCTAGTCATATGAATATCCAGCAAAGCAATATTTGCAAGCATTCAAATTGATGACATTGGCCATCACAGGTGGGTCTATTCTTTATCAGTAATTTCATATGTTTCAAATGAGGAGGCTTTTGCCATTTCACTACATCAAGCGATTTTTCTGACAAAAGCACATGGGTAGATTAAGCAGTTTAATACAATCATTTGGTGGAGAACGTGTATTATTAGTTAGAATGCACATCTTGAACTTATAACAGTCCCAGAATGGTTTTTTCCACCCTGTAGCCGTAACTGGTTTTGAGGAGGCAATTTGGTATATACCATGGGTGGTCACGGTCGCAGTCATAGCCACAACCACTGATGAAGTCAACCACCACCAATACTCTGCATTAAACAGGCATGAGACAGAGCTGCAGGTACCCTTCCCTCAAGTGCGGTCATTGTTGTGGAGGGGAGCACCAGTTCCTGCATTATTTTGAGCTTAAGAAGTGCAATTTTGGCTTTCCCTATGACTCTCATGATGAAAAAGAGGGGAAGCTGCAGCTTCTATCCATATCCTTTTTATAAACTAATGTCCTCAGAGAGCGTTTGTAGACACTTCCTTATGAATTCACTACCTGACATGACTAGGCTGACTTGGGCCACATTGACTTGAAATCTTGTCACCCTAACACTCTGAATACACAGAGTCACAACACATTCCATGAATTTTAAAGTCTCCCTTCACTTGGAAGAGTGTACTACATCCCTTCAACTGGACAGCAAGGGATGTGAGACAGCAGGGTGGTGAAAGTCAGTCAACTCACATCATCCCAGCCTTCATCATCCTTCGTTACAACATTTCCATTGGCTCACAGGTATTATCAACACATAAACATAGTTTTGAGAGCCTGAACATGATTTCCCACCAGCCCATCAGTGATATTTAGCTGGAATTTTCATGTGGCATCGAACACGGCTTGTCGCTTAGAGCAATGCAGACACCAGAAAGGTGTTTCCTGAAGCCACGTACTTGAAAGCACGGTAGACAGAAAATAAAAGTAGATTGATTGATTGATTGATTGATTGATTGATTGATTTGTCCTAGCTATACCCTATTCTTCAGCATGCCAAACAGTTTCACCAGCTACTATAAAAATTCGTGCTCAATTATTGACAAGCATATTTCATATAAATCCTCTTTTGTCTCTTATACATTTTAAGCGTACAAGAAAGCAGCATTGCCAATATATGTGCAACTGGAGAAGCACGTATATCAAGAGACGTATGGACTGGTATTATGTAGCTCTTCATATGCAGAAAGAAACAGAGGAAATACAATACACAATAAAATCAAGCTCACTATGCACAGAATGAAACAATTCTACTTTACTTTTTTGTTTGTCTCTTCATAAATCAACATATTTCCTCCTTATTGCTCATTTTCCCCTAGAGGAATAATTTATTTTTGACAGAAAAGCACCCAACACCCTCATACAATCACTCCCTTTTGTTCTGAACAAGAAAAACCTAGATGAAAAATGAACTTACCAAAGGATTTCGAAAAAAATTGCAAAGCAGAGAGGAAGACCAGCCTTTCCCAGCTTAGTAAACTCTGACTGAGGAAAATAAAAATAATTCCCCTCTCTAAAGGCTACTGCCCCTCCACTCCCANTAAACATTTTATTTTAGAAATTATTGAATTGTTTAAATAATCAGCAACTTAGACCAGTGAGGAGATGCCAACTCCAGGGTCTTATCAGTAGAGACACAAGATCCCCTTGGTGCTTTAGGCTGTAAAATGAGCTTCCCCACTGCCTCTTTAAGAGTGCCTTGGATTTGATGACATGGCTGCACCATGTGAAGGCACAGCAACTGTATACAAAGCCTGCTAAAGTGGATTTAAAGAAAGTCCAGCTCCTAATCACTGTTTCCAGCTCCATAATGTCACTAGCCAACCTAAGAGAGATTTCTTTACCTCTTGTAGGTAAAGCAGGAGGAATTAATATGGTAGAGGTGTATACAAGCAGAGGAAAAAACACAGCCAAAGCACTCGATTCTATGAGATGCTGATGGTCCCTGATTATTACCAATTAAAATGGAGATTTGGTGCCTGTAAGGCTCCCAGGTTTCTATTTAGAAGGTCCAAGGGACAACAGTGGTGGCTCTGATACATCCAGATATGATGGAGTAGCAGCACTTGCTCAGCAGCACTGACGAGTGTGGGCTCAGTCCCTCTGTCCCATTCTGGAGGAAATATTTTTGAAAATAACATCTATTTTCAGTTTGCTTATGCAGGAATGGGATCAGGACCAACGTCATCACATGACAATTAAGATCTTTTGGTGCTCTCTATAAGAAACACTGATATATGAACAATGCCCTCTCAAGTCATTCTTTTTTCTTACCCATCCACACAGGGGAAGCAGAGCAAGATGTGGAAAAGTCTTTAACCTATCGTTTCTACTCACATCCACAGTATTCACTGAAGTTTCCTAAACAGCTCTGCTATGGGGCTTCTTTCCCACTTCCCCATTGTCCAGGGCTGCCATTTACTAGAGACAGACTTCTCTCTTCCTCATATCAATCTCAAATTATAACTGAGCCTGGCAGAATTAAATTTAAAGAGACAGACACAATGGAATGAGTGCATAGGCACCAAGCATAGATGTTGCTTCATAACCAGCTGACAAAGTAATTAGAATGCAATAATCCAGAGTAACACAACTCTAAATTACACAGCTCCTTTTCCCTCCTATTGTATTTCCCTGTGGGAGGCAAGTGGTTAGTTTTCAGGAGAACTTTAAAATTCTCATCACAGGCTCTGCTTTTCATTTTTTGTTCTATATTTGTTATCTTTAACAAAATGAAGGAGCGTCCAAGCTGCTCAGTCTGCCTTTACAACTGAACACTCTTCTCTTTTAAGAAGGATGTTGAGGCCCTGGAGAGAGTCCAGAGAAGAGCAACAAAGCTGGTGAAGGGGCTGGAGAACAGGCCTTATGAGGAACGGCTGAGAGAGCTGGGGGTGTTTATCCTGGAGAAGAGGAGGCTGAGAGGAGACCTCATTGCTCTCTACAACTACCTGAAAGGAGGTTGTAGAGAGGAGGGAGCTGGGCTCTTCTCCCAAGTGACAGGGGCCAGGACGAGAGGGAATGGCCTCAAGCTCCACCAGGGGAGGTTTAGGCTGGACATAAGGAAAAAATTCTTCACAGAAAGGGTTGTTAGGCACTGGAATAGTCTGACCAGGGAGGGGATTGATTCACCTTCCCTGGAGGGGTTTAAGGGACGGGTGGATGAGGTGCTGTGGGACATGGTTTAGTGATTGATAGGAATGGTTGGACTCGATGACCTGGTGGGTCTCTTCCAACCTGGTGATTCTATGATTCTTTCTTCATGGTCTGGTTGGACACAGCCAAAAGTGTGGAAGTGCATCCTGAGGGCTGTGGTGAATGTGCCGCGGGCAAGAACAAGTTGTGCAGTGGGGCCACTCCCAGGCATTCTATGGATAAGTCAATAAATAAATTCTCCTTTTCATAGATATTCACAAAATAGGATAGAAGGGATAAACACAGTATTGTGTTATTCAGTGGTGTTGAAATTTAGGCAGTAGAGAACCTATCAGCCAAAACTTATCCAGCATTTTAATTGTAAAATAATTTACATTACACTCTCAAACAAACTTCTCCCCTAGCACTAAAGGCATCTTCCCTTGATCCCTACACTTCCCAGACAGAAGTTCTTCCCCAAGAAGCTTTTTCTTAAAGATTTAGCAGGGTATCAAAAGGATTATTCAAGCACTTAAAACTAAGCATGTGCTAAAATCCTTTTGTGAATGGGGTATTTTACAATTACCTCTCTATCTTCTTGCAGCCCCTTGATGTGGGTTGTTTAATTGATACAGGCTTAAGTAGTGGCTCAAGTACTCCCATAAAGGGGAAGACTAAGATCTGAAATGGAGCTCTGAAAAAAAAAGAGATGCATTAGCTTTGTAGCTAGTGGAGAAAACATCAAAACAGTTATGAAAGTAAATGTAATGATGTTAGAATGCTTTTAGCCTGTAAGAGTGCCTTAATAGCGGCCTCATGCTTTTAGCTTCCTCCAGATCCAAGAAAATCTAATGCATCTTTGTACAGCAGCTTCTGAAGTCTGACTTTTTTAATATAGTCAGTCTTGAGTTCTTATAATGTTTTTAGTTTATTTATAGTTTCATATGAATTAAAAGATGGTAACAAGCAAAGTTATCTCTGCATCAGTCCTAATTATTCACTAAGTCCCACGTTAAGGTTCCTCGAGCCGTGCTAGAACAAGGAGTGCTGTGCAGTGGTCAGCAGAGAGCAGTGCCTTGGGGTTTCTGTACAGCTACCCAGGTCCTAGCATCTCCTTTGGTGCTACAAATGAAAGGCAAAACAACGCATGCAAATCCAATCATGTGAAAAATAAGTCACGCTCTTCCCTCAGTCACTGCCTTTGGTCAGAAGTTCAGGATTATCAAGTATAGGGTTCATATATGTGACAAATAGAATGTGCCTTATCCAAAAGAGAATATGACAGCCTGAAAGACTTAATTCAAAAAAAGATTTTGGAGATAGTGCACCTGTGTATAAGGACTAGCTGACGAGAGAGCAGTAACAGACACAACTGACTCCTGACAGCATGGTAAATATCTTCACGTGGTTGAGCACAAACCCCTAAGGGAGAAAACAACCTCATCCCTGTTCCTAAGACATTTCCCTCTCTATCTCCTGCTTTCTGCTTATTTTCATTTTCCTTGATGCATTTTCTCTTCCTCTATTAGAGACTCTTTTTTTTCTTTTCCAGAACACAACTTACAAGTATTTTAAGGCTAAGCACAAGCTGCAAACTGCCAAAAGCTAAAACTACCCCTCCTAGAAATGAGGATAATCTATGTAGAGATGAGACTAAAAAGCCAAAATATTTGGAGGAGGAGGAAGAGACACTTGCAGCCAAGGGAAGGCTGTGCAGTTCTGAGGAAAGAGGACAATGACAGCTGCAAATAAACTAAGCTGTTTTAAACAATCAGGCTGGGATTTTCAACTGGCAATTCATCAGAGAGACGCTGAACTCCATCCAGACTATCAGACACTTCTGGAACCAGCCTTTGAACAAATGCTTGAATATACAAAATGCTGAGATTTATCTCCCCTAGAAAGTGAATGTCTTAGCAAGGATTCTGATTTATATCTAAGATGACAAGCGCACGACTGTGTTACAGTGAATCAATCCTATACAAGGTATTTAAACAGTAATGTGTCACCCTGCTGTCCAAGGACCCACTTTGGAGCATGTCAGACTGGGTGGCAAGGTTTTACTGACTCAGGAAAGTTCTGATTCATACCCCTCTCGATTTAACGCCTCTTTAAAAAGTTGACAGAGGGTTAGCTCAGCCACAAACAGAAAATACAGGGTTGCCTGGTGCAAGAGAGTGTTTCAACTACTTATTCTGTGAGTTGCTGCAAGTGGCAACAAGAGTATATTTACCACTGCTTTGGGCAGCACAAAATACTCTAGAGCTGGTAACAGCACAACAGTGACACATCAATTAAAATTGGGGTTTCAGACAGTGGGAATGTGAAGCTAAATATGTTTTGCTATAATATTAGGGTGAACCAAGCAAATTACAGTCTCTCACCAGTGACGTGAAGTTATGTCTCAGTTTTCAAACACTGGGTTCTTTTAATTTAATTGGATCTTTCGGAAGTGTTTCTAATAAACCTTAATAAGAACAAGAGCATGTGCTACAGTTTACTGACTGTAATTACTTAGACAAACCATAGGAGCCCTCACCAGCTCAAGTGGCACCTCTTCATTTGCCATTACAAAGAGATTTACCTTTCAACTAAGTGCAAAGGTAAGGAAAATAAATATTTGTCTTACTCCAGTATGTTTATTCAAGTGTCACACAATATACTCTGCAGATATTTGCTGCAGCAACAGTTATTTCCATCAACTAATCTTAATGTCAGAAACAACAAATTCAGTCTAGACACGGTCACAAGTTGGAAGAGGGTAGAGACAGGAACTAGTTACACTATAATCATACAGCCCAGAGGCTTCTAAACTCTGGGAAATGCAGGTGAGGCAGCTACAGTCTCAACTCCACCACTGGGTAGAACTGTCTAAAGTCTATTTGAGTGCCTTCAGGCTTTAGTAGCTGCCAGCTGTGGGGGCTGCTGCTCCTAGCAACACATACAGGACTCGCACCAGGCAGCTCGGTTACAGAATCACAGAACGTTGAGACTGCCAGGGACCTCTGAAAGTCATCTTGTTTAGCCCATCTGCTCAAGCAGGACCACGTAAAGCCAGTTGCCCAGGACAATGTCCAGATAGTATTTTAATATCTCCAAGGATGGAGACAACACAACTGGGCAACTTGTGCCTGTGCTTGGCCACCCTCACAGTAAAAAAAAAAAA
>WAAB01020548.1:12447-35234 GCA_013389865.1 Piaya cayana | reverse complement strand
ATGAGTCTCTTCCAACCTGGTGATTCTATGATTCTGATGCCGTGGGTCTGCTTAACATGCTCCCATATCCCCGTCCGATACGCCGTAGCTCCTTTCACCTCATCTGTTTTGAATCTTTCTGTCCTGTAATAAGTCTTTATGATGTTAACAAACGTTAACAGGACGCTCTAAGTTCTGCCATGATGTGAGGTTCAGGGGCGAGCGAGAGCGGAACTCACCGACATTCCCAGCTCCCTTTCCCGAAGCTTCAGGCTGGGAGAGCAATTACAGCCGGCGCGCTGGGGAGAATGTTTTCTTGCTCTTGACGGAGCCGCAGTAGGTGCAACTTTGTTCTTTTCCTCCCAGTCTCGCACTTGGCAATTAGGAAGCCGTATGATGCCTGTGCTTTGATCTTCAGCGCTTGTTTCTATGATCTCCAGTGCTGCTGTGATTCGGCCACGGGAAGGTATTAACCGTTGCTTAGACCAAGAGCTAGAGTGGCGTTTCCAGCGGTTTGAATGGTCGCGTTGGTCTATTTTACTCCTCATGTTCATATTTCCCAACTAAATAACCCCCCAAATCTACTGAAGGTGAAATCCCGTCTTCAGAAGACTCGATTGATCTGCTAACGCACCTCTCGGAGGGGATTACTGTGGGAGGTGGTTGATTCGCCTTTCTTGGAGGTGTTTAAGGCACGAGTAGACGAGGTGCTGGGGGACATGGGTTAGTGATTGATGGGAATGGTTGGACTCGATGATCCGATGGGTCTCTTCCAAGCCGGTGATTCTGTGATTCTGTGATTCTGCACTGAAGGGTTAATGCGGTTTTCCTCTTGGTTGCAGTTATTTTACTTGAAGATGAATGATTTCCCTTCCCGAATTCTTATTGCCGTTCTGCGCCTTCGTTTATTTTGCCCTCGTTTTGATAGATATGAAAAGCCGAGTAACAATCCTAATCTCATTCAGCATCGAGCTAAATTAAATAAGATGCAGGTGAATGACTAAGTAACTGGCGTGGCCGATTCATCCCAGAAGATCTCTGTGTGTTGGGTTGTGCTTGGGTTCTCTCTGTGGTGCAAACACCTCGTGTCGGTTCCAGTGCTGCAGACGTAGCCACCCTGCTTATGATCACGGTTGGACTCGATGGGATTCTGGTCGGACTCGATGATCCGGTGGGTCTCTTCCAACCTGGTGATTCTATGATTCTGTTGTTCTATGATTGGGACCTGTAACCCCATTTTGTGGTGGCACGCGCTCTCTCTAAAGCTCTGAAAAGTGATCTCTCCCCCTCACTTGGCTGCCTAAACTACCCCAAAACCTACAACAAAACAACCCACACGTGCATTTTGTTGAGGTTCCTCCCCTTCCAGGATGTCCAGGCGTGGTGCCGCGACGTGGTGTCTTCTCCGTGTGCCCCATTCCCTCTCTGTTCGCACGCTCAGCTTGATGGGGTTTGTGCAGGGTGGTATTTCATAGAATCACAGAATCACAGAATCCCCAGGTTGGAAGAGACCCACCGGATCATCGAGTCCAACCATTCAACCATCGAGTCCAACCGTGATCATTTTGATTTGTTGTTTTTAACCCGGCGATGGTGGTTTATATTTTAATTTCCGTAATGCTTTTGGATAATCCATAAGCCACGTGTCCCGTAGAGCTGGGTTTGGGGGGGGGCTCAGGGTTTTAAGAAAACTTCCTTTATTCGTTTCAGTGGTGGGAATTTCCCATGAGAATCATCTCTCTTAAGCACAAAGATTTCATCCAACCGCGACGATTTCTAATATCAGTTTTCCGGCTAATTTTTTGGTCGTTGTTACTGTGCAAGATGTAGAATTGTTGAGGTTGGGAGGGACCTCTTGAGATCCAATCCCGCAGCTCAAGGCAGACTTTTTTAGCCTCTCGATAGCAGGTAAGTCAGGTGGTTTTGTAGCAGTAGGAACTAGCAAAAGTATTCCTGTAGTTTTTTTTAATTTATTTTTACCTGTGGCTTGTCAGCCGTTTGGGTCAGGACTGGATGAACTTTTCTCTTCGGAGATGGTTGAGTCACCTTCCCTGGAGGGGTTTAAGGTGCAGGTGGACGAGGTGCTGAGGGACATGGTTTAGTGATTGATGGTAATGGTTGGACTCAATGATCCGGTGGGTCTCATCCAACCTGGTTGTTCTATGATTCTGTGATCTTAGAGGTCTTTTCCAACCTTCATGATTCTGATTCTGTCCTTCTCCAAGTTCAGTGTCCAGCCAACATCCAAGAAGTCTTTTCCCCCCTTCATTACCCAGATCTTTTCATTTAACGCTGCTCCCTGAGCGATGTCGGGATGTTTGAGCGTGTTGAGACATGGTCACCGAGCTGTGAGCCGGGTCCCAAGCCTTCTCGCCCGGTTCTTGGAGGTGATAAAGTTGTGTAGGTCAGCTTGGAATCATCACGCTTGCAAGGGAAAAAAAAAAAAAAAAATTAGAACTGACTTCAAAGGACAACTCTGACACGGTCAATTAATAATTAAAACAGTTTTTTAATGAGCTATGCAATTACCTGTGTGTCCCTGGAGATGATAGTTTATGGTATTATTGCTCGGTGCCCTTTCTTTAGTCATGGCAGATGACATCTGTAATTTAAAGCGGGCCAGACATTAAAGTGACAGAACTTTCATTAACCTTGTCTAAAGTTTGTTAATGACAAATGTCTTGTGGAAAAAAAAAAAAAAAAAAGCTATTGTCAAAACACCCGCTTAGCAAAACGAGGAGACTCTGATCCTGCAGCTTGGGGGGTGCTTTTTCCACTAATAAGGGCGCGTGAAGCTTTCTGATGTCCCGAGGGTGTTGAGGAGATGCTGGTGTCGCTTCTCGTCTCTGCGTCTTTGAATGGAGTTAGATGGAGGTTCTTCCTGGGTGCTTTTGGGTTCAGTTCTGTGCTCAAATGGATGTGATGGAATATGCTGCCCAGAGAGGGGGTTGAGTCACCTTCCCTGGAGGGGTTTAAGGGACAGGTGGACGAGGTGCTGAGGGACATGGGTTAGTGATTGATGGGAATGGTTGGACTCGATGACCCTGTGGGTCTCTTCCAACCTGGTGATTCTATGATTCTACGATGAGTTCAAGCATAAAAATGTGATGTATGATCATTTGGGAATTGGAACTGGATCATCTTCCGACCCAAACCATGCTACGATTCTATGAATTTGGTTTATCAAATCTTCTTTTGAACGCAGTCAGAAAAAAAAACCAAGGTGATAGGAGAGGTCTGGAGGTCCCAAGCTCCACTGCTGATCCTGGTCGGGTTTGTGTCTCTCCTCCGAGCTTTGAAAGCCACAAGGCTCTGGTTGCCCCTCGCCCTCGCTGCTCATGAGGGTTTTCTTTCCCCTGTGGTGTTTTGCTGCTGCGTCTGCCTGGCGCAGCACTTGGACGCTGCCATAAACACCTTCTTATACCGTATTGGTAAATCTGACAGCTCCTCGAACGCGAGATCCGTGACGCCGTGCTTCCCGTTTGAGGCAGCGAGAAGATAATTCAGTTTCCGCCGGAGTCTAGATTAAAGACAGAAATTATCTGCTTGAATCACGAGCAACTTCGTTGGGAAGGGATCAACCACAGGGGGAAGGCTGGTGGGGAGAAATGCATTAGCGAGGAGATTGCTTTGAAAAGGATAAGTCGGATCTTAACATCTCGGTATTGAATGTCAGCCTGCTTGGAAATGGAATTTTTTGCAGCAGCGTGTCGGCGGAGATGCCGCAGGAGAAAACATTTTGTTTGGCACTCTCATAGCCTCCAGTGTGGATCAGGTGGGAAGGGCCTCGTGAAATTAATTATTACCTTCAGATGAACTTCAGAGAGTTTAGAGTTGGTTCCTCCTCCCAGGTAACAAGTGGTAGGACGAGAGCAGATGGCCCCAAGTTGCTCCAGGGGAGGGTTAGGTTGGATTTTAGGAAAAATTTCTTCACTGACGGAGTGGTGAAGCCCTGGCAGAGGCTGCCCGGGGCAGTGGTGGAGTCTCCATCCCTGGAGGGGTTCAAAAACCATGTGGACAAGGAATTTTTGGATGTGGTTTAGCAGGTGCAGTGTGGGTTGGGGTGATGGTTGGACTGGAAGAGCTGAGAGGGCTTTTCCAACCTCCCTGATTCTCTCATTGTGTGACAGTGTCTTCAGGCTTTTGTTACGTTGGATTAATTTTTCATTCCAGTCCTGTGAGACTTAAAGACCTTCTAATATTTGCTGCAGTGTTGAGGAAGTGTCTTACCTGCAGGACACCTCTACCCCTCACCTCATTCCAGGATGGAGAGACCCTGGTTTCATCTGCTGGACAGACGTATTTGTGTTTAACGGTAAACAGGAAGGTAAACGTCCGTGTAAGGGTGACCGTGTATTTCATGGCTTTCTTGGCTGTGGAAAATTGGATTTCAAAAACCTGCTTCTGCAGGAGGATTTTGTTTGCCCTGCAGAAAGGATTTGCTGTACTTGCTGGGTCCTTCACTGTACAAGTGTCCGTGTGTACGTACACACGTACATCAATATGAATCCTGGGGTCAGTTGTGGTCCCCTCAGCACAAGAAGGATGTTGAGGCTCTGGAGCGAGTGCAGAGAAGAGCAATGAAGCTGGGGAAGGGGCTGGAGAAGAAGAGGAACAGCTGAGAGAGCTGGGGGGGTTTAGCCTGGAGAAGAGGAGGCTGAGGGGAGACCTCATTGCTCTCTGCAACTACCTGAGAGGAGGTTGTGGAGAGGAGGGAGCTGGGCTCTTCTCCCAAGGGACAGGGGACAGGACAAGAGGGAATGGCCTCAAGCTCCACCGGGGGAGGGTCAGGCTGGACATCAGGAAAAAAAAATTCACAGAAAGGGTGACTGGGCAGTGTCAGAGGCTGCCCAGGGAGGGACTGAGTCACCTTCCCTGGAGGGGTTTAAGGGATGAGTAGACAAGGTGCTGAGGGACATGGGTTAGTGTTTGATGGGAATGGTTGGACTCCATGATCCAGTGGGTCTCTTCCAATCTGGTTATTCTATGATTCTATGATATCTACCCCCGTGCACGTCTATGTACGTGGGTGCAGAAGGGATGTGTCCCAGTTTTATCAGGATTCAAGATTCAGGCTGCTGAAACAGGAGTCGTTGCCAGCTCCGCTTCCTCCTGCTGGTCTCTCCGTGTAGGTTGCCAGTTGGCTTTGCATTGGCACGAGGTCGATATCCGATCTAATTTAGGAAGGACACCAAACATCTTGATATTATTAACATTGCCATGATCAATACAGAGTCTTCTTTCCATATTAACTTCAATTTCCCTGTGAGACGTTGTCCAGTGGAGGGTTTCTTGGCCGCAGGGCACTCTCGGAGGAGCTGTTTGCATCCAGCTCTTTCCCAATTCCATTGCTCCAATGCGGAAACCGCCGGGTCGCCACAGAACTGCGAGCGGCTCCTCCACTCCACCACTTCTTTAATAAAGACAAGACAAAACAAAGCAGATCCCCCGGATTACTGTCATCGGAATGCGGAGGGAAAGGGCAGAGGGGATGCCGCAGGCAGCGTTATTATTAGTGGATTTTGAAGGCGGCTTGAGCTTATTTACAGCCTTGTCTGTGCGTCTGCTGATCCCAGAAAGCCTCTGTACACCTCGAAACTGGGACGGCGTTCGCCACGCGGCAGGGTTGACCTTCTCGGCGCCGGCAGCGAGCCTCGTCGGGCCTTAGTCGATTCAACCGGCGGCGGAGGTGCTGAAAAGAGATAGGGAAACAGCTATTATGTGTGTTTATCTAAGTAAGCCGTAATGTGTATTCCCCAGATGGAGGGCTCGTGTTGCCAAATTTTGGTCTGCAAATTGCTGGAACCGGTTACGCAAGCGCCTCCGCAGCGGCACGCGGCTCTGGGGAGCCGGCTTTTGTATTAAATAGCCCATTAATTTCAGCGGAATGTTTTAAATAGTTGTCGATGATTTATTTCGAAGAGCTCGGTTGCTCGCACGTAACGCGGAGCAGATGTGCCGGCGCTTGCTCTCGCGGATGGTGGAGGGGCTTGAGCGGAGCCTCGGCTTGCGCCGACGCCGTCATTCCGTGTAACGTTGGGATCCTGGAGCGGCGATACGGCGCCGGGTTGTAGGAATGCTCGTCAGCAGGCGTTCCGGCGCGTTTAATTGCTGATTTGCTTATGATATGCAAAAAAAAAAGGTTGGAGGATGTGTGTGGCTGGAGAGTTTGGGTTACGCAGCCTGTTTGTGTGAGCTAATAAAGGGAAGTACGAGATGCAAACGCTCGCTCTGAGGTGCAGGCACAGTCTGGAGGTGCTCTGGCATTCCAGAGGGGTTTCTCGAAGTCGGGTGGCTTTCAGTGCTGCTAACAGGAATCTCTGAGCAGGCTTGAAGGTAGAAGATGTGTGAGCTGGTGGAGTCACTGGCTCCTCAACCTCAGTTCCTGACCTCCAGTTTAACACGGCCAAATGCCGGGTCCTGCACTTGGGGCACAACAACCCTGTGCAGCTACAGACTGGGAGAAGCCTGTCTGGAGAGCTGCCAGGAGGAGAGGGACCTGGGGGTGTTGGTCAACAGCGACTGAACATGAGCCAGCAGTGTGCCCAGGGGGCCAAGAAGGTCAATGGCATCTTGGCTTGGATCAGAAACGGTGTGACCAGCAGGGCCAGGGAGGTTCTTCTCCCTCTGGACTCGGCACTGGTGAGACCGCTCCTCGAATCCTGGGGTCAGTTGTGGGCCCCTCAGCACAAGAAGGATGTTGAGGCTGTGGAGCGAGTGCAGAGAAGAGCAACGAAGCTGGGGAAGGGGCTGGAGAAGAAGAGGAGCAGCTGAGAGAGCTGGGGGTGTTTATCCTGGAGAAGAGGAGGCTGAGGGGAGACCTCATTGCTCTCTGCAACTGCCTGAGAGGAGGTTGTGGAGAGGAGGGAGCTGGGCTCTTCTCCCAAGTGACAGGGGACAGGACGAGGGGGAATGGCCTCAAGCTCCACCAGGGGAGATTTAGGCTGGACATTAGGAGGAAGTTTTTCACAGAAAGGGTCACTGGGTAGTGTCAGAGGCTGCCCAGGGACGTGGTTGATTCGCCTTCCCTGGGGGTGTTTAAGGCACGAGTAGATAGGGTCCTGAGGGACATGGGTTAGTGATTGATAGGAATGGTTGGACTCAATGATCTGATGGGTCTCTTCCAACCTGGTGATTCTGTGATTCAAACTGGGGGAAATGGTGTTAGAACTGGAGGTGACTTTCTGGTCTGGTGTCCCCTGGTCATCAAGAGTACCTGGCAGCTTCTCCTAAACCAGCTTTGACTGCTGTAAACAACCTCTTCACGCCTTAAACTTCTTCCCACAGGCACAGACCCCGCGTGCTGCGGTTTAACCTGTTGCAGCTCACCAGCTCTGCAGTGTTGTGCGCAGAACAATGAAGTTTCTCTTCCTTCGTGTGTTTGAAGGCCGTGTCTTTTTCCATGTCCTCTCCAGAGCGAGCAAGCTCAGTTTGCTCTCCAAAAAGACCCAGGGTGGCTGTGATCTGAGCCACGTAAAGACTTTTGACAGCTCTGACCAGGCTGGTTTTCAGCCCTTGACACTGACTCGCTGCCTGGTCCCACCAGCGCGAGAGTAGAACAGGAGGTGGGTGACCGCTTCTCACTCGTTTAGCTGATCTCTCAGCCTGTGGGTAAGGTCAGAACGGCTCTTCCAGGGCTCCTTGGTTAATGAAGATAAGATAATACGAGGGGTGAAGAAGTGATTTGACTTTGCAGGATTCTGGGTTGCTCGCTAGGTGCCTCCTTCTACCTGCAGCTGCCTGTTGCACCCTGATATTGCACATGGTTCGTTTTGCCAGCCTCGAAGAAGGCTAAAATAGGAAAAAAATTTGGTTTAAAAGACAACAAGATAACTGGCGCGTAGCTAACTTGCGATTGTGGCTGCTCTCGGTGTTTTATAACCACAAAAATATCAAATGCTGCGCGGTTCAGGACTTACGATGTTGGGGGGAAGCAAGGTTAAATAGCATCTCGCACCTTCCACTTCACATCTCATTATTCACTGCTAATAGAAGCCTCGACCATCTGTCTCCTTGCAGAACACTGCGATGTGACAGGCATAGGAGATGTTACCAAACTTTCTCGCGGAGATGTTTATTTCTGGGTGTCGCTGGGAGCTCCCCGGCTCTCGCGGACGAGGGAACCGGGAGCTCTAGAGATGAGGGTCTGCCTGGGGTTTCGGGGTAGGGAACAGAATATCTGCCCTTGGAGGGGGTTGAGTCGCCTTCCCTGGAGGGGTTTAAGGGACGGGTGGACGAGGTGCTGAGGGACATGGGTTAGTGATTGATGGGAATGGTTGGACTCCATGATCCAGTGGGTCCCTTCCAACCTGGTGATTCTGTGATTGTGTATCCTATAAAGATGTAGGGGCTGTTCAGCCAGAAGAGAAGGCGACCTTAGAGCAGCTTCCAGCACTGAAAGGGGCTCCGGGAAAGCTGGGGAGGGGCTCCTGATCAGGGAGGGCAGGGATGGGATGAGGGGGAACGGTTTTCAGCTCCAAGAGGGGAGATTGAGATGAGATCGTAGGGAGAAATGAGGGTGGGGAGGCCCTGGCCCAGGTTGCCCCGAGCAGTGGTGGCTGCCCCATCCCTGGAGGGGTTCAAAGCCAGGTTGGATGGGACTTGGAGCCCCTGATCCAGTGGGAGGTGTCCCAGCCCATTGCAGGGGTGGCACTGGATGGGCTCTGAAGTCCCTTCCAACCCAAACCATCCCATGATTCTCTCGTTAAGGACTTGCTGCAGGCCCTGCTCCTGTCGCAGCCTCCACTGTTCATTTGCAGCCCCTGTGGTGGCTGAAGGGAGGAGAAGGGGGCAACGGGGCGTTCACGGCTCCTTCCAGCGCCCACAGCGCTCTGAGAACGCTGCCTCTTTGTTTTCCTCCTGTTTTGCTGGGGAAATACTTAGAATATCAAATACCCATCTTCCCCAGAGGGGAAAGGAGCTGCTGTGACATTCTTCTTATTCTTTTATGTTTTCTTACTGCAGTGGCGAGGGAAAAAAAAAATATCTGCTTGTTTCCATCAATTTAATTGATGCTTGTAAAAGATTTAACAAATATCTTCTTTCCAAATGTTTATCAGGCTTGTGAGTGTAAACAGCAATCGGAAGCCAAAGCACGGGGAGTCGTGTTGAGTGGTGATTCCCTTCTGTTGAGGTTGCAGTTGGCTTGGTGATCGTACTGCAATTCCCTTATTTTGGTGGATGTTGAAGCCCGATTCCCCCTCCTGTTCCAAGAAGAAAATAAAAGGGAACCAAGATGACTCTTTTTTTGTGGCTGTGTAATAACTGCAATGTCTAATCTTCCTGTGAGGGTGGGGAGAAGCGGTGCTCCAAGAAGTGGTGGCTGCCCCATCCCTGGAGGGGTTCAAGGCCAGGCTGGATGGGGCTTGGAGCCCCTGATCCAGTGGGAGGTGGAACTGGAAGGGACCTCAAAGTCCTGAGCCAGGTCCTCCCCAACCTCACAGCAAAACCTTTCTTCCTAAGAGCTCATCTCAATCATTTTATGAGGAGCAGCTGAGAGAGCTGGGGGTGTTTATCCTGGGGAAGAGGAGGCTGAGGGGAGACCTCATTGCTCTCTGCAACTACCTGAGAGGAGGTTGTGGAGAGGAGGGAGCTGGGCTCTTCTCCCAAGGGACAGGGGACAGGACGAGAGGGAATGGCCTCAAGCTCCACCAGGGGAGGGTCAGGCTGGACATTAGGAAAAAATTTTCACAGAAAGGGTGATTGGGCAGTGTCAGAGGCTGCCCAGGGAGGGGGTTGATTCACCTTCCCTGGAGGGGTTTAAGGGACGGGTGGCCGAGGTGCTGAGGGACATGGGTTAGTGATTGATAGGAATGGTTGGACTCGATGATCCAGTGTCTCTTCCAACCTGGTTGTTCTCTGATTCTATGATCCATCTCGCAGCTGAAAACCTTTCCCCTCGTCTTACCTTACCCCTCATCCTGTTGAATCCCATCTGAATCCCTATCTGTGTGCACCGTGTGTCTCGCTGTGAGCGGCTGTTATGAAGGGCAGGGATTGATTTAAATGCTGAATAATTTAAGGGGAAGAGTGCAGCGGGCCGGGCGCCGAGGCCGGCTGCTTCGGCGAAAGATGATGGATTCCTGCAGAATCCCCTTTTTCTCACTTTTTTGAAGGCATTTTAGGGAGACAGCCTTCCTGAGGGGATTGAGGTCATCGCTCTTTCCTTTTTTAAGAGCCGGTGAATTGCCTCTCGGACACTTTATCTTGTGGATGACATGGTGTTCAGTCAAGGGGCTCTGCCGGCAGCACGAGCCACCCGAGCAGGGTGCAGTTTGTGAGCATCAGCAGAATCGGAGATTGAAATAACGCTGCGGCGCTTATGATTTAGTCATGGAATGTAAAGAATTTTCAACAGTAAATGCATCGGGGTTTTGAAGTATTTTCATCCTCTGCAGAGTGTTAACCGAGATGCCAATGGGATATCAGGATTCATTTTATAGAATTCTTTCCGCGAGATATTTTCCCCCCCCCCGTTTCTCGCCCGGCTGATGCGGTTCGCATTCAGTTTTTTCTGCTATCAATAACGGGGAAGGCAGCGCTCGCCGAGTTGGCAGAAATTGCTTTGTCTGTGCTTTCCCCCTCCGCTATTTATTGGCTGACACCACAATGCGATTATTTCCGTGTCCCTGTTAACGCCGCCGCTCTGAGAGAGAGAGAGAGAGAGCCCGTCCCGAGATGCAAAACTTGCACTTTTCTTCCACTGATGAATTTGTAGGGGAACGTAGCCGGCTCGGAGGTTATTTCTTCAGCAGCTGAAGATGAAGCATTGTATTTACAGCTGGTCGGTCCCAGATGGGGTGAACCAGCAGTGAAATTTCCTTTAAGGTAACGGATGCAACCGACACCGTTTACTCGGGGCTGAGTAAGAGCAGCCGCGCCGCAGAGCTTGGCCGAGCGGTGCTCTGTCTTCATTGCTGCTAAATCCCCTGTAAGCGCTGCCCGGATTTCTGGAGTGCCTCTCATTCCCTCGTTCTGCGGGAGGCTGAGCAGCCGCGTCGTTTCTCTCCCAGTGTGGTGGGAGGAAATTGTACAGCGACGGGAGAGGAGCCTGCGGCGAGGACGCGTGCGGCGTCTCGCTCCAGCGCGGGGCTGGATGCGGTTGGTGCCCGGCCAGAGGGGGCTGAACGCGAGCCCTGGTCCCTGGAGTGGGACTAAAGCCACCCCAGCGATGGAAATCTTGTCCGCAGGCTTCTGTGAGCAAAGTGGAGAGAAGAGAGAGAGGAGGGTGAGCCCAGGATAATCTGGTGCTGGGAAGAGAGCGTTGGAGCCCTTGTGGGAGCAGCTGGCACGGTGGTTGGAGTTCCTGATGTCCTGGTTTAGAATCATGGAATCACTAGGTTGGAAAGGACCCACTGGATCATCAAGTCCAACCATTCCCGTCAATCACTAAATCAGATTTAGATGCGCTGGATGTAGATGTGAGCTCAGTGCCTTTCTGACCTCTGAAATCACAGCGCCTCCACAGTCTGCTGAGGTTGAAGAAAATGGGGTTGAGATTCCTGTTCCGAGCAATCCCTTTTGTTGGTGGCTCCTGTTGGTCCGTTTCCCCTGGACTTTCAGGGATGGGAGAGAAACCTGGGCTGCGGTGCTCAGACCATGGATTTATCAGCATAAATATCTTCCCCAGATAAGCGTTTTTTTAATAAACGCAGCAGTTCAGTGTTGCCAGCAATTCTAGATGAGAATCAACCAAGGAGAATAACTTACCTGGAGACTCTGCAAACCAGGGTCTGGCTGGACACAGTGGGCAGGGACTAGGTGGCCAAGAAGGCCACCAGCCTTCTGGGTTGGATCAGTTGTAGGGTGGCCAGTAGGAGCAGGGCAGGGATCATCCCCATGGACTGTGAGCTGATGAGGCTGCAGCTGAAATCCTGGCTTCAATTCTGGGCCCCTCACTCCAAGAAAGACCTTGAAGGGGCTGGAGCGCATCCAGAGAAGAACAAGTGGAGTCTCCATCCCTGGAGGGGGGTTCAAAAGCTCTGTGGCCGTGGCACTTTGGGACGTGGTTGAGCAGGCACGGTGGGGTTGGCCCCCGAGAGGGCTTTTCCAGCCTTTTTCCAGCCTTAAATGATCCCATGATTCTATCTCTGTGGGCAGTAGGAGGACATCCCATGTGGTTGGGAAGGGATCATTTTGATAGGAACGGTTGGACTCGGTGATCCGGTGGGTCTCTTCCAACCTGGTGATTGATTCTATGATTCCTTGGGGGTTATTAGATCAGGCGAAGATCCAGAGTTAGATTTTAGGTGGGATTTGAAACTCTGGGACAATTTCATTCGGTCACACTCACAGAAGACGTCAGGAGAGAGAAGTTGTAGCAGGACCAGAAGCAAGTTCTCGCCCTCTGGGGTGCGTCTCTCTCGGCGACACATGCCTCCGAGCGGGATATTTGGCCACCGAGCCGGAAAATTGTTATCATTTGTGGGGAGGCTATTTTTAGTCAAGCAACATCTGTGGAGCACCATTTCCTCAAACTTTCACTGCCTTTTGGCGCGTCAGCCAGATGTGACTCACGCGAGCATATTGGACGGGGAGGGGAAGACAAAAGCGACGTGTTTACCCGAAATGCAAACATGACCTTTAGCGGATAAGTCAGCGTTTATTCGTGCCCCCGTGGAAGAGAAAGCAAGAAAAAAGATTCATTTTCATCGCCAGTATTAAATGTCCTCACAGCGCAGGGGGTCGGCGTAATGCTCTTGCAGAAGTCGTGTCGAATGGACTTGGGCAGACATCCCGTTCTCTCTCTCTAATTTCAAAATCGGAAGGGAAGGTGGATTCTGGCAGCGTTGCTGTTCACACCCCGTGTGTCACCTGCTGTAATACAACTTGCTCGAGCCGCGGCTTTGTCTCTGCCTCGGGAACCTGTCTCACCTTGGCAAGGGCTCTTGCCTTTTCTGCAGCGTCCAGCCCCTACCTGAGAGGAGGTTGTGGAGAGGAGGGAGCTGGGCTCTTCTCCCAAGGGACAGGGGACAGGACGAGTGGGAACGGCCTCAAGCTCCGCCAGAGGAAATTTAGGCTAGAGATTAGGAGGAAGTTTTTTTACAGAAACGGTCATTGGGCATTGGAATATGCTGCCCAGGGAGGGGGTTGATTCACCTTCCCTGGAGGTGTTTAAGGCACAAGTAGACGAGGTGCTGAGGGACATGGGTTAGTGNCATCAAGTCCAACCATTCCCATCAATCACTAACCCATGTCCCTCAGCACCTCGTCCACATGTCCCTTAAACCCCTCCAGGGAAGGGGACTCAACCCCCTCCCTGGGCAGCCTCTGACACTGCCCAGTCACCCTTTCCGTGAAAAATTATTTTCCTAATGTCCAGCCTGACTCTCCCCTGGTGGAGCTTGAGGCCATTCCCTCTCGTCCTGTCCCCTGTCCCTTGGCAGAAGAGCTCAGCTCCCTCCTCTCCACAACCTCCCTTCAGGTAGCTGGAGAGAACAATGAGGTCTCTCCGTGTAATAGATGACTCGCCATGGATCACAGAATCATGGAGTGGTTTGGGTTGGAAAGGATCTCAAAGCTCATCCAGTTCCACCCCCTCTGCCTCTCTCAGCCTGTCCTCATACAGAAGATGCTCCAGCCCTCGGATCACCCTTGTGACCCTCTCGTAAGGAAGCTGTTGAGCATCATTGGCTTCTTCATGAATAATAAACATATTTTCTCTTTGCTGCAGCTGTTTGCATGTCTGCAGCTTGGAGATTGTCACAGTTCGAGTTGCATTAACATCATCTTCAGTCGGCGCTGGGCGGGGGGGGAGCCACAGCCCATCATCTCCAAGCCCTCGTGTGGCACAAAGCCACGATGAAAGAGCCCTTGAGTCACCGCACGAGCTCCGTGCGGGAGGAGAGCGTCACGTATTGCAACGCCGGGCAGCTTGGGGCGCTGCTGCGTGGGCGTGGGACCTCAAATCGAGGTCTTCCAAACAGGTTTGGCTTCGAATCGGTTGCCAACTGCTATAACCACAAGCAGATTTGTTTAAGTAACTTGTAAAAATTTGATGGCACGAGTTGACTTCCAGCGAGAGGTTCCTCGCTCGCTCCCTCGCCCTCGTGCCAGCGCCCGGAGAAGGCGTCGTCCTGGTGCCGTCTATGAACCATTGAAAGGCGAAATGGAATGACTGTAGTAGTGAGCTGACTCAAACGGTGCCTTTCACTGCATGGAAGAGCTCGCTGAATTGAGCACATCTCATCCTTTAACACCGCTGAGTCGAAACAGATCAGCCCCGAGTAAAATACGACCTGCCAGGCTTCAGCTGGGGCGTTAGGAGAGAGTCAGACCTTGACATTTGATGCTTCCCAAGCCGGCTTTGGCTTAAATTCAGTTGTTTACTACTGCAGTCGGGAGCAGATTTGTTAGACAGGGCTAATTACATGTGCGTGTTCCAAAATCATTTGGAAACTGTAACATTTGTTGCTTTTCGAACGCTTTAAAATATGCAAATATTTCATGCAATGAAGAGAGCTGAGTTTTCACAGGGATCCACAAATGGCATTAAAGCAAAACCTGGGTTTAGAGGCGGCCCAGAGCGAATCCTTTCGATCCCCCTGGAAAGAGACGGGGAGGAGGAGGAGGGAGGGTTCCTGCTCTGCACCGATTGTCGCGGACACGTGGAATCGCAGCTGCAGACGGAGCAGGTGGAGCAGCGGGTGACTCTTCTCGTAGGGATTCGTTAGGTGAGTCGTGGAAGGTTATCAACATTCCCAGCCATGGGCTCACAGGGGGATGTTTCTCCACGTGGTCTGTGCTGCGCTGCCCGATCCATGTGAGGAGCCCAGGTCAGCACCCCCCTTAGCGACTGGAGTTCCATGATGTTTCAGGTATCTTGTGGTTCTCTAATTACTGAGCAGTTAGCTTGGATGCTGTGTGCGTTGGAGGGAACCACAGCCGGCTTCTCCTGTAAGCGGGGAGCACCCACCCCCCTCTCTTCCTCTTCTCTTCCTCTTCTCTTCCTCTTCTCTTCCTCTTCTCTTCCTCTTCTCTTCTCCTCTCTTCTCCTCTCTTCTCCTCTCTTCTCCTCTCTCCTCTCTCCTCTCCTCTCTTTCTCCTTCTTCTCTTTCTCCTTCTCCTTCTCCTTCTTCTCTCCTCTCCCCTCCTCTCCTCTCTTTCTCCTTCACTTTCTCCTTCTCTTTCTCNTTCTCCTCGTTCTCCTCTTTCTCCTCTTTCTCCTCGTTCTCCTCGTTCTCCTCGTTCTCCTCGTTCTCCTCTTTCTCCTCATTCTCCTCTTTCTCCTCTTTCTCCTTCTCCTCCTTCTCTCTCTGGGATGCTCTGCTGAAGGTCCAACATCCTCCAGCCACATGACTAGAACAGACTCTGGGTTTGTCCCATGGGTGCTGGGATCCCAAAGTGTTTCTTTTAGGGCGAAATACCCCAGGAGAATCACAGAATCATGAAACCTTTTGGGTTCGAAGGGATCTTCAAGCCCATCTGGTTCCACCCTCTCTCCTGCTGGATCAGGTTGCTCAGGAGAAAAGCTCCTGAAGAGCGGTTGGGGTTGGACTCGCTGACGTGTATTTCAAGTCTGGATCATTTTTTTTTAAAAAGCCTCCTCACTTTGTTTGTTTCTTTGCTGGGAACCATGTCTATCTGCCAACCTTTCTGAAATGTCATGATGTAATTATTCTAACAGGCAGCCCGTGCTCCTTTATTTGGGGGATATTAACCTTTCTAAACAAAAGAAATGTTAATATACATGGGAGACGCGGCTAATGGGATTTCATTTTTCTTATTAGAACAGGCTGGAGTTCTCTTTTTAAATTATTGCGAAGGAATTCAGCAAGTCAAGTAATTGCCTTCAGCTAATCCGCGAGAGCGAGTTTGAACGTGAGCATCCAGATCGTTCTGTATGGATTGGAGAATGTAATGTGATTTTCTTGGTTTTGGTTTTTTTTTTTTTTTTTTATTATTTGCTTTGGCTAAGCAGTGTTGAAGGATGATACAGATTCTTTCAATCGGAAACAAAGGAAATGCTAATTATTAATGCGCCGGGTTCTGATACGCTACAAGCCGCGCTGCTTAATTTGCAAAGCCTGTTATGGCCTATTTATATTTCATCGCGTATTGATCCCGGGTTTGTATTTGTATTGAGTTCAGTGGGTTGGGTTTTTTTTCCCGATAGCCTTGAAATTTCTGCTGGATTTATGGGCTTTTCCCTGTGCCGTGATCACAGAATCACAGAATCGCCGGGTTGGAAGAGACCCACTGGATCATTGAGTCCAACCATTCCCATCAAACACTAACCCATGTCCCTCAGCACCTCGTCTACTCGTGACTTAAACACCTCCAGGGAAGGCGAATCAACCACCTCCCTGGGCAGCATATTCCAATGCCTANTCTTCTCTGCACTCGCTCCAGAGCCTCAACATCCTTCTTGTGCTGAGGGGCCCACAACTGACCCCAGGATTCAAGGAGCGGTCTCACCAGTGCTGAGTCCAGAGGGAGAAGAACCTCCCTGGCCCTGCTGGTCACACCGTTTCTGATACAAGCCAAGATGCCATTGGCCTTCTTGGCCACCTGGGCCACTGCTGGCTCATGTTCAGTCGCTGTCACCAACACCCCCAGGTCCTTCTCCTCCTGGCAGCTCTCCAGCCAGACTTCTCCCAGTCTGTAGCTCTGCTCAGGGTTGTTGTGCCCAAAGTGCAGGACCCGCCATTTGTGCTGCTCAGGTGAAGAGTCCTTCAGGGGACAGAGATGGTTTTGGTTCCTCCCAACACCACAAATCAACTTTTGGGGACGTCTTGTTGCCTTCGCAGTTGGGACACGGAGATTTGAGCTGAGCGCAGTGTCGTTTGGCCATGAGGGGCTGCGTTTGGGTTGTGTTTTATAGAGCTTGGCTCGAGCTGATTGTATTAATTAAAACTTTATGTATGTGCAATCTATACCTCACGCCGTTCGCCGCTTACCAAACAGCCGCTTGGCTCGCGGTGCTGTTTTCGGCGCAAACCCTATTGCGTTTATGGGCCGATGCCTCATTCCGAGTTGTTCTCCCATCCCCGTGGTGCCTTGCGGTTCGGAATGCGTCGAGATGAATATCCCGGGCTCTGAAGGATTTCTCTTTCAATCTCGATTCTAAACGAATATTTCCAAGCGCTCTAATCACCTTGCTCCATCGGCAGCCATCCTGATGCATTTGGCACCGCTGGAACTCGCTTCAGCTCCTCTGTTGAGGTTACGGAGGAGCGAGGCTTCCGGTTAACAAATCCATAATGGAATTTAATATAACCCCTTGATGCATAAAGAGGATAAGTGGAAAGCAAGGTTTGATTGCATGTCGCAGAGAATATTTGTGCCTGATTTATGTTCTAATTTAGCGTCGGGTTCTCTCCGTGATGCTGAAATGTCACATTTCCATGGCCCTTTGATCAGGACACACGTTACCGGTGCTTGAGCCTGGAGCTGGGGCTTCCCTGAGCTTCGTCGCCCGGTGACTTTCTTACTCCAGAGCTGTGGAGTACTCCAGCCTCTCTTCATCCGTGATTTGAAGTAGTTTCTATCTTTTCTCTTTCCCATCCTCAGAAAGGCCCGGGGAGAGCCGGCCGCTTATCAGCTGCTTGGAGAGATCTGCCTGGGGGGTTAATCCCAGCATTCTGGCATCGGGATGTTCGTTAGGGGTTGACGTAAAACAGCCTCTGAAACCTGAAGGCTCCTCAGTTGTCCAACACTGCTTACATACGCAGGGGGAGGTGTTTCTTCTCAACGTTTATGTCGGCTTTTTGCTGCAGGTCAAACCCCACAATTAAAAGCAGCAGAGTCGACTCCTCGGTGCTGGGACCCAGGGTTGGATCCTCCAAAGGTTCAGCTGCTGTGACCACCCCCTGTGAGAGCTGCTGATGGGAAACTCTGGAGATCCTGTCTTCTGTGGTGCTGGGGTCAGCTTCTGAGCTGATTTTGATTCACAGGAATTGATGAGTTGTCTCGTGTCTGCGGGAGGAGAGAGGATTAAATCTGATGGGTGAAAGACAGATTTTTAGCCCAGCGATTTGGGATTTTCACTAACAAACTTGTAAAACTTATCAATAACGCTGGAAGCCTGGGGGGGTTTAAAACCAGTGTAATTGTGGTGCTTCAGGACGTGGTTTAGCCGGCGCGGTGGGGTTAGGCTGACAGTTTGACTGGGTGAGCTGAGAGGTCTTCTCCAACTTTGAAGGCTCCATGATTCTGGGAAATGAACCGTCCTCAGATGGCGAATTGACTTGGATCTATTGTAGATATCAGGGAGATTTCAATGAGTAGAAGGCCTCTGGTCAAGCTTGGCAGGATGAGGGGCACTGGGGTGGCTGCCGCCGTGGCAGAGGCTCGCTCGGAGCATGAGGAGGAGGCGAGGATTTAATATGCACGCNGTGGTGCTTCAGGACGTGGTTTAGCCGGCGCGGTGGGGTTGGGCTGACGGTTTGACTGGGTGAGCTGAGAGGTCTTCTCCAACTTTGAAGGCTCCGTGATTCTGGGAAATGAACCGTCCTCAGATGGCGAATTCACTTGGATCTATTGTAGATATCAGGGAGATTTCAATGAGTAGAAGGCCTCTGGTCAAGCTTGGCAGGATCGGGGCACTGGGGTTGTGCCGTCGTGGCCGAGGCTCGCTCGGAGCGCGAGGAGGAGGCGAGGATTGAATATGCACGTTTGCAGCTTATAAAGTTGCGTCGCCCTCGCTTGGGACGACGCTGTTAAAAGTTGGGGCCGCTTTTGTAGATAAACACGGCGAGATCCGCTTTCAACTTCACATTCCTTAACCTTGTTTTATTCCTCGCTGAGTGCTGACGCTTTCAAGGCAGATGAAAATCGCACTAAATTTAGCAGCGAGCGAAGCCCCCCCTGTTCCTCCTTCCCCCCCTCGCTCCCCGTTCCAGGAGCGGCGTCCGTATCCTTTTGATTAGTTTTGCCCTTGGTTTCTGCCTCAGATGCGAAGTTTTGCAAAGTGATGCTGACAAGACACTTGGGTTTTATTTTTTTTTTTATGAAGTGAGCCCTTAGCATCGCGGCAGCGCCGTGGTCCCACCCTAGCCCAGCACCAACTTGGGAAGCACTCGGCTTGCTGCCCCGTCTCGAGGGCTTCCTGCAGGTGAGACATCGGCGCGGTGGAGAGGGTTACGGTCTCCTCTGGGTTCTCATCCATGGGAATTAATAGTTTCTTGCTGCGTTGGGTGCCAGATGTTGATGGGACTCTTGAGGTCACCTTCAGCCCTTTCCAAAGGCGTCTGTGGACAAACCTCTTCCCTTGCTTGAGCTGCTCCCTGCTCTCTGCGTCTCTGTCCTCTTACTTAAGACTTTTGGGTTGTTTGCACTTTAGAGAGGTGGTTTTTTCCCTCTACATTTCAATATGGGGCAGAGCCGCTGGTCTGGGGATCTTCCAGAGCTACAAACCGCGAGCCTCAAGGTTTAATTCGAACTCTCGCCTTTGCGTTTGGAGAATCAAACTGACCCTTGACAAGGGACAAGAGCTGCTTCCACCGTACCTAGAACTGGGCAGGTGAAGAGGCAAGATGAGTGCAGTGAGTGCCCGATCTCCCCTTGTACCCACCGAGCGTCTCGAGATGATGCGGGTGGGTTTGGCCGTCTCGTTCTATCTCAGGGAGCAACGGGAACGGTGCTTTTCCCATCTGGCCGGTCCCTTCCAAGAGACCCTGGTGAGTTCTTCCCGTTGTCCAGCGCAGTCGGCCCGGCCAGCAGCTCCTCAGCCCCTCCCGTCTCTGCTGCGTCTTGATTGTTCATTGTTCTCCAGCCTCTCAGCGGCACCAGTGGGTTTGCATTTCTAATAAGGAGAAATTGGTGACATCTCAGGATTAAATAACCCCTATCAGTTGGGAAATTAAGCCCTCTTGAGTGTTAAAATGCTGCTTAGATGGCAAGTGTGCGTTTCTATTATTAGGCTTCGATATGCAGCTGAAAAATGAGTCTTGCTGTCCTGTTATCTCCTCGTGTAGCCACTTGAACTCGCCAGCATCTGTCTTGGCGTGAAAGGCACCTGGGTAAACACCGTAACTCCTACGTGCCGGCTGCCGAGGGTTCTTGGATGAACAGAAACTCTTTCCAGCAACTGGAAGGTCGGGGAAGGTCGGAGATGCGGGGCTGGGTTTCTCTGTGATCCACGGCAAACGTCGTGCTGCTACCAAACACACAGCGAACGGCCTCAAGCTCCACCAGGGGAGGGTCAGGATGGACAGTAGGAAAGAATTTTTCATGGAAAGGGTCATTGGGCAGTGGCAGAGGCTGCCCAGGGAGGGGGTTGAGTCACCTTCCCTGGAGGGGTTTAAGGGACAAGTGGACGAGGTGCTGAGGGACATGGGTTAGTGATTGATGGGAACGGTTGGACTCGATGATCCGGTGGGTCTCTTCCAACCCGGTTTTTCTATGATTCTATGATTCGTTTCAGGTGCCGTGGCTGCAAGATGCGCCGGGAATTTTCTCCTCAAATAAGTCCTCTTCGTATGCACTGTTAAGCTTTTTTGTTTTTCAAACCCACCCCCGTGTGCTCTTCACTTGCGAATCCGAAGGGATGTAGGTAGCACTTGAGATTAGGGTTGGATCTCACATCTCCCCAGCCCGATCTCATCTCCTGTGCGGAAGGAAATCAGGACTTCTGTAAATTCTTATACGCAATTAATATGTTTTCAGCCGCTGTTGACGTTCTTAAGCAAAACATAGCGGCCGCTCTCCGCTATGATAAATGTTCGCTGGTTTTAGGTCCTTTATTATCTTTGTTCCCGAGAAATCAAATTAAAGTAATCTTCTATTACAGCAGAGCAGAACCTGCACACGCGGCTGTTTTTTACGGCAGCCGTAGTTCCTAAGGTGAGTTACAGTTATTTCCATTGTTACTTATCTTCGGAGTGACGGTCGTGACGAATGGGCGGTGTAATTTCTTCCCTTATAGATGGAAATAAAGTGAAGATATTACCCGGGCTCCTCGCCGCATTCATAAATTTTTAGATTGGGAACATTGAGCTAGATATCGAAACATTTTAACTTGACAAGAAGACGGAGGATTGTTTTCTGATCTTGTTGGTGCCGTAAAGTGGGACTCGGTTGACGAACTTTATATCCGCAGCTTTTCGCTGCCGCGTGCCTTGGAGAGGAGGAGCAAATAATCCAAGAGAGAGAGAGAGGATGTTCTGCTTTCCTTCCCATTCCTACCATGGGAATGGGGCTGTGAGTTAAGGTGTGGGAGCTCCTAGGTGTACAGGGGACAGGCCGAGAGGGAATGGCCTGAAGCTCCACCAGGGGAGGGTCAGGCTGGACATTAGGAAAAAAAAATTCATGGAAAGGGTGATTGGGCAGTGTCAGAGGCTGCCCAGGGAGGAGGTGGCTGATGCCCCTTCCCTGGAGAGGTTTAAGGGACGGGTGGACGAGGTGCTGAGGGACATGGGTTAGTGATGGATGGGAATGGTTGGACTCGATGATCCGATGGGTCTTTTCCAACCTGGTGGTGGTGATTCTACAGGTGGATGAATCCTGCTCTACCTGAGAACAGGAGAAAGAGCATCCAGAAGCTGAAATGCGTCAGCTTAGAGCTGCTGAGCAGCATCTTAAGCAATTGCCGGTGGTGGTGATGGGAATAAAACCCTTCCCTGCATCCCAGGCTGGCTCCTGCTCTCCAGCCCTGCTCCTTTCCTTGTGTGTAAGACACTATTGGCCGTGCTCAGCCCAGAGCGAGGGGTCTGAATTCAGCCTCTCCCCCAGTATTGCTGTTCGTGTTCCTCTGGCTTGATTTGGAGCCAGGCAGGATTGGCGCGAGGTCCAGGAGCTTTGCTGATGGGTGCTTTTTTTTCCTTTGTGAAATGGAGTTTCATTTAGCACGGTGTTAATTGCGCGTTGCCCTTCAGAACGTGCCACGTGATCCTCCTGGTCTGTGAGCCGGGCGCGAAAGGAGCAGCTCGACTGAGAGGCGAAAGCGGCTCTTGGTGGCTCCCTGACTGCTCGGCGGCGCCGAGATTCTCGGTTGTAAGAGGGGAGGGAAAGTTGGCTTCGGATTTTGCCAGCTAGAAAGAAAATATTTTGATATGAGCTCGTGAGTCACTGGAGATGAAAGGGAGGAAGCCTGAGCTGCCTGTGGTTTCCCAAGCAGCAGAGGAGGAGGCTGAGTCTGGAACAGAGCTGAGGTCCGAGGAGCGACTCGCTCGGTTCTGCAGCGCCGATGCCCTCAGGCTTGGGATGGTCCCCGCGTGGTTCCCATCTCTCTGCTCCGTAAACTGGGGCTGCAGCGGCTACCACCGCTCTGCCTGGACCGATCCTGAGCATCTCTGCCGCAGCCCAGCGCGGCCTCCATCCCTCGCGCGAAGACATAATGAAAATGTGTTCAGTCTGAGGGATGGATTGACCTCCCCGCGGTCCCCTCCTTCATCCGTACGAGTGCTGCCTTTGGCAAACGCGGCCCCTCAGCTATCCTGGCGTCATTTGTCATCATGTGGAGTGAACGGGGATTGCAGCCGGACGGGCTTGAAACCCAAGGACGGGGACTGGGATGGGTTTGGCATTCGTGCTGCACTGGGGATGCTCCTCACTGCTGCCTGGAGGGCTGGGGGGGTGGAGGAGCGATGGGGAAGGGCTTGGCCAGCAGCTGCTCGGTTTTTGCCCCACCTTTTATTACGAAAGAGCAGGTAATGTAGAATAAAGGCAGCGAGTGTTTATTTTGAATACCTTGAATCCTGGGGTCAGTTGTGGGCCCCTCAGCACAAGAAGGATGTTGAGGCTCTGGAGCGAGTCCAGAGAAGAGCAATGAAGCTGGGGAAGGGGCTGGAGAAGAAGAGGAGCAGGTGAGAGAGCTGGGGTGTTTATCCTGGAGAAGAGGAGGCTGAGGGGAGACCTCATTGCTCTCT
>WAAB01020547.1:0-27112 GCA_013389865.1 Piaya cayana | reverse complement strand
TCAGCTTAAAACTGTTCCCTCTCCTCCTATCACTAGATGCCATTGTAAAAAGTCCCTCTCCAGCTTTCCAGTAGGCTTCCTTTAAGTACTGGAAGCCTACTGTAAGGTCCCCTCACAGCCTTCCCTTCTTCAGGCTGAACAACCCAAACTCTCTCCTTTAATATATCAGAGCTTCCAGTTCATGAAAATCTGCAGCACATTCATACAGAGCAAACCAGGGCTTAAAAGTCAAGACAGGAAGTTTTTTAAATGGGGACTTTGACCAAAGGAGGACATGTTNAAAAAAAAAAAAAAAAATAAATTTCTTTCTTGTGTCTAGCCTGAACCTACTCTCTTTCAGTTAAAAAACCACTATCCCTTGTACTATCACAACATCTCCTGCTAAAAAGTCTGACTCAACATTTCTAATAAGCCCCTTTTAATTACTGAAAGGCACAATAAGGTCTCCCCAGAGTCTCCTCCAGGCTGAACAACCCCAACTCTCTCAGCCTTTCTTCACAGCAAAGAACCCCAGTTTTTGCTCTGCTCTTTTTCCACCCCTTTTCACGCTTTTGGACTGTCATTTACACAAGTGACTGGGAATATTCCCCTCCATATACACACCTTATACACATAGATAGGGACTAGAGCTTGAGTCTTAGCAGTTCAGTCTTCCTACCACCTGTGAACCATTATCCAGGACGTTCAAGATTTATTTAAAAGAAGCTAAGTACAGACAACTACTAGCAGGGTGCTCATTCTCCTACACAACAGCCATGGAACTTAGTATTTCCAGGTATGTTTTTCAGGGTGGATCAACAGGCTCCCCATTGAGACATCAGTTTATGTCAGTAAAAGCTACATCTTTATATTGGCAAAATATCTGCCCACAAAAGCTACATAGGGCAAAAACTGAAATACTGATACTCTTCCTAAAAAAGGTGATATAGACACAATGCTACTGAAAAACCTTTCTCAGCTTTAGCTACTGGTAAGAACCCATCATGAAAAGACGTATTTCACAACCAGGTGGTAAATCTTTTACTATTGTCCCAGAGAAAGATTCTGTGCTTGCTACAAGTCTTCAGTTAGCCCCCATTGCATAGAAAACCCAAATACTCATCTTGCTGGCTGTAAATGCCTAGAAGTCAGAACCTGAACGTTAGGGAAGTGACTTCTGTACTGTATTTGAGATACCTGAGATACTAGAGAGGGAGACACAGCTAGCTAGCCAGAACGTACTACCTTATTACTATTGGTTGGAGTGATTTAAGTGGCTTCCTAGAAACCATTTTTGACTTCTGAGAAACTTTAAATACCTCCCTAAAGGGAGTTTTAAGAGGGAAAAAAAAGAAAAAAAAAGTGAGTGAAGCTACCCACAGGATATCCTGGAGACAAGAACCACGCAAGTATTTGCATCATCACATTCACCATACCATGAAGACTTAAAACAGCAAGCCAGAATTAACTCGAGAAGAGACTAGTATGAAGCTGTAGGCTCTAGGACAGTGCATGAGGGAAATGAAAACCATTCTGGTTAAGGAGTAACTAGAGGGATGAGATAGCCATGTTCTTCATATTACGTGAAAGTGCCTCTTTCTATTTCCTTCATGCCTGTGAAAGCCATGTTTAGCCTTAAATCAACAGCCTTGTTTCCAACAGTAACTGGTAGCAGTTCCTAAAAAAAATCTCCCCAGCATTGAACTGCATACAATTCAGCATCAAAAAAAGTAGGCACTTATTTCACTGTCTAATTTTAGGCATCCAATTTCTAGACCTTCTCATACCTAATTTAGTACCCAGAAGAAACCTGAAACCTGGAACAACATCTTCCCAGACCTGTATGCTACTGCTGATGCCAGAGAGGAAACACATTTCTTCCTGGGATATTTTTTAACTTTCCTCCATCAACAGTAATTCACAATATAAAATAAGAAACTGCGAGAAAAATGCCAGATTTCCAGCTGTGACAAGTTCACACAGTACTCCAAATATAAGTGTCCTAGGTTTTATATAAAATAACCCAACTAAAATTGATGTCTGGATCAACTCTCCCCAAGAGTTTAGTATATAAAAGCAGGGGTGTGGCTCATCTCCAAAATTAGCATGTGAAAAGCTATTTTTTTACATAGCAGCACTCTAGATAACACAGCTAACAACTCATTTAGCTACTGGCTCTGTTTAAAAACAGAAGGTTGATTACTATTTATTCACAAAACACACACAGCACACGCTGGAAGGTTAATATGCAGAGTGTATGTCCTTTACAGCTTAAGGACTACTTCATTAAACACTTCTGGACTGAATATTTTTCTTTCTGGTAGAACCTTTCTTTTGTTGTATAAATGCATAACATAAAGGAACTGTGTTCACAAATCTCCCTGATTTATTGATAAAATGAAGAGGTAAAACAAAAGCGCTCCCTCATTCTGCTCTGCCAAGCTACAGCATTCCTGATCTGAAGGCAAGAATTTATTTTGCATGCCTGTTCCACCCCCGACTCTACAAACACTGTGAAGTTAGCTTTTGAAACATACCTAATGCAGGAAAGGAAATATCTGAAACCCCAGTCAGATTTTTGACAACAGTTAAGCAAAGTGTGCCAAGGTCTTGTCAGGCAGTAGACCTCCTACCTTGGGTAAGCATTTCCAAAAAACTGTCTTAACAGCTGAACTCGTGCGAGATAGCCCAGCAGCGGGTATACAGTCATCATCTGGAACAGCAGGAATATTCTTGCAACAAATGACATGATGTCATCGCTGGGAAAGTTATCTAGAAAATTCTAAACATAGGAATAATGTTACATTTATAAATGGTGGCTTGATTACGTGTATCTGCTAATTTTTAAGAGCTGCATAGAAGAAAGGAAAAGCCAAGTAACTACAATTGCTAAACAAACTCCATAACATGAAATACCCTTTCCCTCTTTTACAACTGCCTTGCCAACAAATACCAAGTCATTATTTTATATTACAGGGCTGATGTCAACTTTCATGTTAGCATTAAAGATGGAATTATTTTCCAATCTTCTGAAGACTTCAAATAATAAAGGCTGTGGAAGGGCCATCTGATTTTTAAGACAGATGGAACTGTATGCTCCTATTAACAGTCACATCATATCTAGAAATTAAAGAGAGATACTTAATCAGTAAAACTTGACCATACGCAAACGAGGAAGAGATCATATACTACAAATGGGAATATCTGGAAAAAGTCGTATAAGACTTACGTTACACACAAACATACACAAGGCTTTCTATGAACTTACAGTAACTATCAAAAATAAATGCGAAGACTATAACTTGTCATCTATTATTTAACTGTGGATTTCACTCTGTGACATTATTTCGAATGGTTCAAAAAATAATTTCATGATTAAACAGTGGTACCGGTTCTAACTAACCTTAAACGTTGCCTTACTGCTAAATATTATGCAAGAGACACGGAACACCTGGCAAAAAATGGATCATCAATTGATAACTCCTCTCTTTGAAGTAATTCAGGGTGTGGGAATCAACCTTGCCTATAAACAGATAAGTTTACTAGCTTTCAAAGGGTGTTTCATGTGGTTCTATTATCTGAAGAACTCTGCTGGCAAGGTTCTCCACAGTGTTGAGATTCCAAAGCTATCCATAGCAAGGATTCCTACCTAAATGAGCTTGTATTGACATTGTATTTAATTTTGTGCAGTATTTGAAACCAATCCATAAAAATAACACTTTTCAGGATTAAAGCACCTGAAGAAATTAAAGCCTCCACTGTTCACTTGTTCATTTTGCTCCTTCTTCATCAATACCAGAGTTTTTATTAAATCCTTGTCTTTTTACAGAAACACTGGCAGACAGACATGAATATAAATGAGATAACACAAGCATTACTCATCTGCTTGTGGTAGTGCCCATGAGTCATTAGCCAACTGACCAGAGTGAAGGACAGACATGTGTGTCAGGGTGAGTCATGAAGCAAGAAGCAGCAGCAGATCTTTCTATAACACGTATTTTTAAAAAGATCACAGATGAATATATACCGCAGTAAAATATCTCACCTGTTCAATACATTCTTTGGACAGTGGTGGAGAAGGAAAAGATGCAAAAATTATCACTCCAACATAGAGATATGTTAATCCCACCAAGAAGAATGCAATAGAGAGGTCTCTCACCTGAGGAAAAATAAATCTTATTTTGGTCAGGACTGACACACCAAGACAGACAAAATAAAAACTTCATGAGATTATTTCTATTGCTCATTTATTACTGTTACTTTCACATTTATTACGGTTTTATATTTATTACTATTGCTCATTTATTACTGTTAATTTCACATTTATTACTGTTTTATATTTATTACTAATAGTAAAACTGAAGAAGTTGAAGTATTACTTGAATGAAGACCTCAAATCTGGCTCTAGATCAGATCTGAAAGCTACAAGAAGACACCCCAAAGTGGAGTCAGACAAGCATTATGTATATATCTACATAAAGAAAAGGCACCAAGAAATAGATACGCCAATAAATGTAGTATGTTATTGCTGGACACACAAACACACACTACTTATTAAAACAAAAAATAAGAAACCCCCTTGACTTTCTCACATTCACACACTCTACTAAGAGACTTGGGATACACAGCCAGCCAATCAATGCCATACGTTAAATCTCCTGTCAGGACCAAAATCTTGCCTACCTAAGTGTGGATATAATGTGAAGGATATTTTTAAAGCAGTTGCTCTGAAACCTAAGAGAACACACACTGGCTCCAAACAAGAAACTAATATTTCAGGCTTCTGTAATAATAGTGTGATAATGGAAGCTAATACACTGTTAAATAAAAAATACAAACAAACCACAAATTAAATAGAAAGTCGTGAATAAGAGCAGAGATATTAGCTTTAGTGTTGTATTTTATAATGACTTTCATTTAACATTGCTTATCCAATTTGAATTTATAAGTACCCCAGGTAAGTGCACTAAATACTCAAAGATGCTTGGGAGAGAGTGCTGATGCTACGAGCAATTAATCCATATTTGAATAGATTACATACACCTAAATATAGATTTAAATCTTAACGTCAATGTTCACTTCAGAAAATTTTGACTATCATTATGAAGCAACTAATACACAAAAAGATTCACAACTACAAAAAATAATTAAAAGTTTTTTAACAACATTTAGTATTGGCAAAGAAGCAGCAAATCTACTCTGGCCCCTTATGAAACTACAGAGCTCACAAACACCAGAATGACCTCACAGCAATGTACTTATAGGTTATTCTACATCATTTCTAACTGAAGTGGGAGACCACTTGTTTCCAGTTATTAACTATATTCTGTATAAGCTTACGCTACACCACAAAGCTCTCATTACCTTATAGCAAACTATTTGTTCAACTGCTAATAATAATCAGCTTCTTAAAGGATTACTCAGTATTGCTTTAATACATGACCCTATTTTTCTGTGACTGAGAAGCAAGTTGTAGTGGTGCAGCCACAGCACCAAATTATTAGGATCAATAGCACTATTATTAGGCATCCAGACCAGGACCACCACGATCATGGCCCCCAGCCAGTTCATTGTGCATATGCAAAGCTTGCTCACATCTGTGCATAGAAACGTTTCCCTAACTGTTTCTTCACACCATCTCCTTGACAAAAGCAGCATATCCTATACCTTTCTAGGGTTTTCTAAGCACAAGGAGGTCCCTGAAGGAAAGTATAAAATATTAAATCACAAGTTTCAAGAAAAGTTCTGAAGGCATTCTGTTTTTAGTGAGGGAACTGGAACCTCCTGCTCACTTTGTGTTTTTTGTGGTAGATTAATGCCTTTTTCACATCAGTCAATGATATTTCACATCAGACAACAGCACTCTATGTGTACCCTGAGGTGGCTCTCATGCCTCTGGCAGCTGCACACTTCCAGCAGTAACCTCTTCTTCCTACTGACCAGTTGCATGTACCTGGAAGGTGCTTCTTCAGTTGACACTCTACTTGAACTGGTCACTCAGCAAGGACTATCCACCTCCATCAGAAGTTGAGCAACAGCAGTGCCTTTAAATTATTATTTCCAGAATTTCTCATGGGACTTAACGACTACTTCCTCAAAAGCATCAGTGCCCTTCCAAAAAACCCTATTTTTGGAATACTGAATTAAAAAATCTAGATTTCTTACAAGTGTGTGAACCTCATGAGGTTCAACACGGTCAAGCACAATGACCTACACCTGGGTCAGGGTAGTCTACAGTTTAAATACAGGCTGAGGGATATGATCAAAAGTGGCCCTGAGGAAAAAGGCTTGGGGGTGCTCATTGATAAGAAACTCAACATGAGCCATCAGTGTGTGCTCACAGCCCAGAAGGCCAATCATATCCTGGGCTGCACCAAAAGTAGCATGGCCAGTAGGTCAAGGGAGGTGATTCTCCCCTCTAGTCTGCTCTCATGAGACCCCAACTTCAGTACTATTCTGGAATCCTCAACACGAGAAGGATATGGAGCTGTTGGAAGAGGTCCAAAGATGAACAGAGGGCTGGTACACCTCTGCTGTGAGGACAGGCTGAAAGAATTGGCGTTGTTCAGCTTGGAGAAGAGAAGGCTCCAGGGAGACCTTATAGCGACCTTCCAGTACCTGAAGGGGGCCTACAACAAAGCTGTGGAGTGACTTTTTTTTCAAAAGGCATGTATTGGTAGGATAAAGGGGAATGGTTTTAAATTGGAAGGGGGAAGATTTAGATTAGACATTATGAAGAAATTCTTCATGATGAGGGTGATGAGGCACTGGCACAGGTTGCCCAGGGAAGCTGTGGGTGCCCCATCCCTGGAGGTGTTCAAGGCCAGGTTAAATGGGGCCTTGCAGAGCCTGGTCTGGTGGTATGTGCACTTGCCATTGCAGGGGTGTGGAACTGAATGATCTTTAAGGTCCCTTCTAGCCCAAACCATTCTATGATTCTATTTATGAGTAAATTCCAGTAACTGCAGGAGTTGGTGACTAATCAGAGCAAGGTGGTTTTGTGAAGAGACACTGACTCTCATGTCTTGAAGACAGGACTTAGACACTTTGTCAAAATGCAGCCAAGATCTTCCCCAGGGACATAATTTGGCAAAGCCTGTTTTCACTTCCTTTATATTTGGCATTTTTGGTGTATTCTATATGCATAAAGACAGCAGAGTAACTTGCAGCTGATATCTATACTCAGTCTACACACAAGCTCTAGTACCAACTATAAAAATAACTTTTCTGTGTCAAGTACTTGCAGTTATGACTTGCAAATAATCCAAACCAAAATTCTAACTGCTTCCTTTTGACTACACTTAAGTGGAGATAGTGTGCTATTACCTTTGATTGTACTACTTCATGTTTTTACTTTTCATGTATTTATGTTTTCTCAAACATCCGTCAGCTTCCTTGAAAACATTTGCTTCTGCATATAAGTCACTTATCTTTGTACAAGAATGTGTTCTTGTGTATGCAACAGGAACAGCTTTTGATCACTGCCCTCTGCTCTTCAGAAGAACAAGTTCACTCCCTGAAGGCTGTGACTACAAATATTGTTTAGACTGTCTAATTCCAGATAAATACAAAGGACACATGTAGAGGAAAAAAATGATTAATTTTAGATAACAGAGCCATAATTGCATTTGTCTATTTTAAAACTTATATTAGGACGTTTATATGCAGGATAGACATCACTGTGGTGGAAGCAGCCTAAACATACAGAATATGGCAGTCCTCCACACCTAGAATTTATATTTTAAGAGTCAAATGTAGAAAATACGATTGAAAGGAGGAAGTATTTGGTGGATGAGAGTGGAAGGGATATATAAAAAACAACATGCAAGTCACACTCCGTAAGGATTACAGTTTGCCACCTGTCAAGTCCTTGTCAGGTATACCTGAACTAACATGCAGATTTTGGGGTAGAATCTGAAGAACCTACCCCAGGTGCAGTTACTGCTGACAAGGAGCTTCTCTGGTCAGATGCACAGAACAAACTTTTACAAAGTGCTTCCGGAAGAACAGAAAAATGGGCGACAAGCTGGCAGCAGAATGAAGACAGAAAGAAACCTCTTAAGAAAAGGATAGGTCTGATAAATCAGGTGGAGCTAACAAAGAAAACTCTGAAAGAGCAATATGTTTTGTCACACTGAGACTAGTACTCAGGCACAGCATGGACCTATGGCACAAGACTGGATGTAGCACAACGAAGGTTCTACAGCTCTACAGGTATTTCCTATGTGAAACTGAAAAGAGTAGGCAACTTTCACCCTTGTTGCCCTGTTGCATGCAATGGTGAAAATACTGCATTTTTTCCTTATTTCCTTCAGTACCACAGTGAAAGTTTGTTTATGGAATTGTCTCTTGGATGGAGAAGTCTATATCAGTCCTCAGTAATTACTACCATATTAAAGTACTACCTTGTGATCATCTGATTTCACCTTGCCTAGAGATGTTACCTCTCTAACAACTCAACAGGACTCTGATCCATATAATAAAAACAAATTTCACCTGTTAAGGCATCAAGGACAAGTGATAACAAAAGGTACTTCATCAACATGCAGAATGCTGCGCATAATTTTAGCTGGAAAGAAACCAATGGTAAGACTGCATCAACAGAATTTTACTCTGTTTCCAGGAAATAGTGTTTCAATACTGCAGACAATAAGTTACATCCACACCTCCATGCCTCTTGCAGTTACCACCTGGACAAAAATCCCTCAAAACATATCCCCACTCCTAGCCTTTCCTCCAGACAAGTCCACAAGCAATTGCTACGAGACAGCACTAGCATATTCATGCCTGTAGATCATGCTCTGGGGGCTTGTGCAGCATCAGTACAATTGCTGTGGGAACCAGATCAGATCATAGATGTGAATTAGAAAAAAAAACCAACCCAAACAAAAACAAAACACCAAAACCAACACAACAAATCACATTTTTTTGTGACTGGGCTAGTCTTCTATGCAACCAGTTTCCACATCAGTTGATTCTGCAGTGTATTTACCCTATGCTGATAAATACAAGGAGACAGCAGTGGGAGAGGCGAACAGTATGTCTGCAGCTCGAAGTTGAGCTAAGAACCCTGTTCACAGGGCTACTCCAGGCTGTGCTGCTGACACTTGGCTTACTCCAGTGCATTGCTCTTCTCACACCCACACCACAGTACTGGAATAGCCGCCAGAGGAATCCTACCCCCTACGTGTGTTTTAGCTTTGGGCAGAGATACACGCCTGTGACCAGAATGGAAGCTGGTATTGTTCTGGATTTTTGACTCTATAAAAGGAATGTTATTGTTTCTCTTACTTTCTTTCCACCTCCTCAAAGAGTTGTTTTTATGACCACTAATCTCTGCAAGTTTTCTTCAAAACTAGAAGTGTACTTTTCGAGCTTGCCAAGTTCTTTGCCTTTTCACAGAGCTCTGATGGAAGTGACATTGTTACAGGTCAATCCATGAAACAGTAGAGAGTATCCATTCACCTCCCCATGAAACACTGATATAAAAAAGTTCTGGTTGATACAAATACTTAGGAAAAAATACCCTCAACATTATGACTTAAGACAGACCTTTGAAGAGACCCCTATACATATGTAAACCTCTCACTTAAGTCTAGCAGCTTAGTGAACTAATCACAAAACAGTTCAAGAGCTTCATTAACATGTCCAAAGCATTTTGAGTCCTTGGTGAAAGGCTCTTGTACAGCTACAAACAGGGAAGGTAATCTCTAGCCAAAGAAAACTCCTGGAAAGATTATGCAAAGATTTGGTTTCCCACTACAACCCTTTTCTATCACTCTTAAAGATGCTCTTTCTTTCCAATTTGAACACTCTTCTGCAATTCCAGGGTCTTACAGAAGGGCTGGGATTCATGCTAGGGTTGACTTGGAAATTCAACTTAAGCTCCAGGGAGGGTACTCAGAATAGCTGATTCAAATGCAAGCACCAGTTTCTTCCTCCTTAATACAGGAAAAGCAAGCTGGAGAAGATTCCAGGTGCTACTCTTTACAGCTGATTGTTTGCTCTGACTCACATGGGCGAGGAAAAGCCACAGGAAAAGTCCTGAAGGTGGCATGGAGGCCTAATGCCTCCTCTGCATACAAAGTTGATTGCTGGAGTGACCATGCCACAGATGTGAAAGACACATCTAAACAGAAAGAGAAATCTTGCCCTTTTCCACACTGTAAAATCTTCTTTATCCAGAACTCCACTAACATCCTCCTTTCAGAAATGCCCATAATCCCAAGAAGCCTTCCTGGAGAGGAATTCACAGGTCGTTTTCAGACATGGTCACTTACAAGCTGGCCTGGGACAAAAAGTAACTATGCAGACTACTAAAGCAAAACATCACCTCACAGCATTGGCACACGTTCTGCACTTCACCTCTGAATAATCAAATCAGTTACATTTTATCTGATGTATTGTGTAGGCAACCTGCTCCAGGTGGCCCTGTCTGAGCAGGGGAGTTAGACAAGATAACACCCAGAGATGCCTTTCAACCTTAATCATTCTGGTTTTCTGTGATTCTCTACCAGTTTTTCAAAGATTTGTAAATATTAGCTGCATGTTGTTGTAGTTATAGCTAAGATTTTAATAAAAATGTAAAGGAATCCTGGAAAGTAGGGAGGAAAAAAATAATCAAAATAATTGCAGTAAACATGTACTCTAGGACTCTTAACTCTTTATATTGTTTACTGCATTTTATATTCTGTAATGGGAAGATATTAAGGAAGAATACAGTGCCATCTTGATAAGCAGTACACAATTTTTTCAAGGGCAAAGGGCAAGTCCAAAGCCACATATCAAAGGTTCCCAATTCAGTCCTCAACTTTGAGGATTTCCTAGATAGGGTCAGGTTTCCCTATCAACCTTGACTCGGACTATGACACCAAACACCTGAAGGAACTCTGAGAAAAAAATTTTAAAGAGACCTGTTCAGGACTCTGCTAAAATCATTCCTGTGCCCAACATTCCCCAGCATTTTCCATTCTAAAATGAGTCAGTTTTTCTAGTCTTATAACATTGTCAAGCTTTCTGCCTCTTAGGTGTGATTGGGCCATTTAATATCAGCATGACCACAGATAAGTAGAGGGCACTCCTCAAGGCTTTCATTTGAATACATTTGTATGGCATCTGTAATTCCTTGGTAGCCAGTAAAAAGTATGTACAACTGGTTTCTTATCAGATCACAAGAGTAAGTTACATTTTGTGAAGCTATTAAAAGTCCCTGGACTGATTTCAAGAGAAGCAGACAGGAAAAAATTAGTGTTGAAATTAGTGTCGCCTGGCAATCTAGACACAAATCAGCACAGTCTTGTGTAATTACTTACATTGTTTTCTTGATTCTTGTTGTTTTGAAGAAGTGTGATGACACAATTGTGGATGAAGAAGGCAAGCGTCAGAATCCCTGTGAGTTGAGGGAACAGGATTCTAAACTCTAAGGGAGTCAAAAAAAAAAAAACAATGTCAAAATGCAGAGGGGACAGTGTTCTGGAATCTACCAGCAGAAATGTGAAACTCCATGCTGAAATGCAACCATTTATGTCATTTTTTATCATAACAAAAGCAAACACTTAAAAATGCATGAAGATAGTGCTTACTATGTAACACTCCAGTAAAGCTTCTTGACAGAACTCAATGATCAACAATCATTAATTAATCCAGGATTTACACATAAGCTTTTCTGCTTCTCAACAGTTTAACTGGAAAGCATTTTTTAGGTAGGAACTGATTGCAGTGAGGACCCCAGACAAGGAGAAGGGAGGGAAAAATTATTTGCTCTGTGGGCATATTGTCAAGAAATCACTTATGCTATGAGAGGAGAAATGACATCTGTAGATGTTTAAGAGATTCTGCTTATAAACCAGGGCATAAATAAAGGTAGAGCAACTTCCTGTCCTATCACACACCCTACAGCATCTATGAAAAATTTATTTTTTTTTCTGTCTCCATGGGAATAGCATTGTTCTGCTTCCTTTAATACTCGAAGGATTATGGTCATGAGATTGTGTCTCTGGAAGCACCACAACTGGTCTAGGAGATCACCAATGTCTAATGTTAAGCACTATCTTTGTTGGTATTATATAAGAACATATGTACTCTAAAGAGTACTAACACCAATAAGAGATCACTGAGCTAGCTCAGAGTATGGAAAGCATCCAACAATATAGCAAAACACTCATCAGAGGCTCTTAAACCTTTACAGATCAAACCACAGGGACCTCCATACAAACATATTTAAACACGATTTCTCTAAAGTGCTATGAAATCAGCAAGGGAAACACACCCCAGGCAGCTAACGAAGGGCTCATCTAGTGTGAGAGAATATGCTTTCCCTAGAGCTGGATTCACGTTATCTTCAATGCTTAACTAAGCATCATGTGCTACTGACAGAACTCGTAAATTATGGTAAATGAGCAACTTCATTTAAAGACAGTGTGTGGGGAATTAAAGAACCTTTACCAATCAGTCTGTATACAGTTTGTCATTTGTAACTGATATAGACGTGATCTGAAAATGGTGCGACTAAAACTTAATTATAATATAAGTAAAACAGCACTACGGCAAGTTCCCTGTCATGTGATCTATGCTTGAGACACCTCTGGTGGGCACTCCTCCTCTTCTCCACAGTGTTGATATTGTCTGTTAATCAAAGACCATCACTGAAAAAGGGATTCTTTGTCACTTTCTCACAAGGGATCCTCCCTGAGCCTCTACATGCAACATCAGACAGCATTTCCTCACTTCATTTATGTCACAGAGGTATAAAAAGGTAAATGAGAATGTCATTCACACACTGCTTTTAAAACCATCTTAAACCCATCATATACATTTTAATGATCTTACCTGGTACAAAAAATTCAGTCTCTGCAAACCAGTTGTATTCTAAATGGATCCCCAGCTGAGCAGCCTTTACAGTAACCAGAAAAACTAAGTAGACAACTGAAACTGTACCTATAGAAGACAAGAGCCAAACACCATAAGGCAGTATGAAGTATTTCAGCTGTGTTTTATTCTTTCCCATTCTAGTAGCTACTAGTAGCCCAAAGAACTAGGGCTGGTATTCATTCTTAAAAGTACAGAAAATACAGATTAGGCCTAGATTTTCTTTTTCTTCATTTCTTTCATAGGTCAGAGACAAAGATTAATGCACTTTTACCCAATGCAAGCTTTCAGCATGTTTAATGTTCTCCAGATGCTGCATTACTAACAGTAGAATAAGCACCCTGTGATCCCTGCTGCTGGGCAGTTAAGGAGATCTCTAGGCAGTAACAGATCAGTTCCAGCTTCAGCTGTCAGGACTTGAATCTAACATGAAACAAAACTGGACACAGTACTGCAGCTACTACAATGCCTGTTCAGTTACTGATTTTTTTTAATCACATGGCCCAATGAGAATTTTCAGTGCAGATGTGAACTTTACAGTGAGAGCTAGAAGCCGATACTGACACTTGGCTGCTACTCACGTAAAACTTGTCTTCATCTTAACCTTGGATAACTTTGTTCATAACACTAGATTTGCATTCCACCTCATTGGTACAAAGGCATCCAGCAGCACACTGCACAGCTAGCAGACCACAGGTAAGTATAAATGCCTTGCTGTGTTTGCACTTGGGATGGAAAGCATATGGTCTTGGCTCCTGCTATCTGAATGAGGTGAGGGCAGAAAGATAACTATCTAAAAAATTGAAGGAAACTGTAATAGTAATTAAGGCTACTGTGATGCAAACTCCCAGGTAATAATACTCAGTCACCAGACAACAGGCTATAAGGAAGACAAAGAAGCACCATTTTTACAGTTTAGAATTCATTCTGGCAATATCTCCAAGGTTAAAAAATAAATTGAAGAAATTACAATTTGATTACAGAGAACATAGTCAAGGAAATCTGGTCCTCTACTTGAAGATCATTTTTAAAGATAAAGTATTTTATAGTTTTTTAATGACCAGGATTTCTGTAGGTGTAAAGATAAGTGAAAGTGCTATATTAGGATTCATTTCAGCATCTCAAACGTGGTCTTCCATTTTTTCTTGTCCTATAAAATTCAGGGTTCACAAAAACAAAGGTAACTTTGAACAGCTTCTGAATTGCACAATTACCTAGCAAAATTATGAGAAATTTCATATTTTAATATTCAGGTTATCAAATTAAAAATAGTTGCCCATGATAATGTGCTTATTTTAAAACTAGACACAGTTATGGCTAGATCTTACTTGATGACGTATTTCCTTATCCCTAATATTATATTTAGTCCACATAAACCCCTTACTTTTTACACAGAAACACTACGACTTACCCAAGTTCCTGTGTTTTATTTTCATTTACTGGTTCCACCAACAGCAGATCCAAAATCTAACTAAATGTCACATTGGAACAGAAGGCAAACTAGACTCTTGATTCCCTGTCCTCTCCCTCCTTTCCATCCCCATATCCCTTCCCCTTTCTCTTTGTCATGGGCATAAATGCCATGCCCTTAGACCTCCCTCACTCCATGAACTGTAACCAAGCCCACCTACCATCCATGTGCTTTATTCACCTTAACAATTCTACCTGCCTTGGTCTTCTCAATGCATGGAAGCAAGAAGTCACATTTTATTTCTTGTAGCACAAATTAGGCCAGGGTACTGGGAGCCAGGGCAAAGCACAGCAACAGGTTATACTGATTGACTGACATTGTGATTAATTAACTGACTGACTGGAGGTCAGAAGCAATGAATCTTTGGAAGTAGCTGCCTGTACTGAAATGTTTACCAGATAAAGAAGGGTATGTCTGGCTGTGTTAAAGTAGTATGCACATAAGTGTAGCACTATTTGAGAAAATCTGTTTTAAATATAGTGGAAGTGGTTTTATCAGATTATCAAGGAAACAAAGGGAAAAAACTCCATAGCAACTCTAAGACTCAAGTAAAGCAGGAGAGAAAGCCCATGGGTGATTAACAAACAAACCATTCTGAAACACAACATTGGCTGCCAGCAGATTAGGAAGAATGGATGAAAAGCTACTGTCAGAAAAGGATCCAAGGTTGTTGGTCAGCAGCTGGCTGAATACAAGGCATCAATGTACCCAGGTGGCCAAGGCACCCAACAGTATCCTGTCTTGTGTCAGAAATTATATGGCCAGCAGGACAAATGAAGTGGTTGTCCCCCAGTACTCAGACCTAGTGAGTGATATCTGAATCCTTTGTTCAGTTTTGGGCCTCTCACTACAACAAAGACATGTTGCTGCTGGAGTGCATCCAGAGAAGGGCAATGGAGATGGTGAAGAAGGGTGTGGAGCAAAACCCTTATGAGGAGCAGCTGAGGGTACTATGGCTGTTTAGCAGGGACAAAAGGAGGCTGAGGGGAGACCTTATTGCTCTCTATAACTACCTGAAAGAAGGCTTAAGTGACCTGGGTGTTGGTCTCTTCTACCAGGTAATAAGTGATAGGACAAGAGCATATGGTCTCAAGTTGCCCCATCAGAGGTTTAGATTGGGTATTACAAAAAATTTCTTTACAAAAAGGGCTGTCCATTGGAACTGTCTGCCCAGGGAAGTGGTGGAGTCACCATCCCCAGAAATATTTAAAAGGCATGCAGATGTGGTGCCTGGGGACATGGTCTAGCGGTGACCTTGTCAGTGTTAGGTTAACTGTTGCACTTGAGTAACTTCCAAGATTTTTAACAACCTAAGTGATTCTCATTCTGTTCTATGATCCTACTCACTGGAACAGCTTTCACTGCTTCCTATGCATTTTAGCCACAGTGAACCAATGCTTCAGTGGTATTTGTTACCTACCTAGGACATTAAACTTTGCAAAGAAGGAGGGAGACTTCAGATTTAGCAGAGGTAGAAGAACGGCAATCAAGTAAAATGGTACTGTTTGAGATTTGTTCCACCACTCCTGAAAGAGTTCAAAACCTGTATCGTTTCCAGAAGAGAACATCACACTCCTATTCTGTGGTGGGTGACCATTAGCAGCACTTGGACAAATGACTGGAAAAAAAGACAAGAAAAATAGCCCCAGATGAAAAGAGGTTTATTTGCACATAATCTTCACAGCAGATTCCATAATTCCTGGAGAGTACTCTACCTATAGGGAACAAGATGACTTGAAATCAGTGTTTGACAAGTCAGTTCCTTTGTTTGGGTTTTGGTTTTTTTTTTTGTTTGTTTGGGTTTTTTTCTAATCAAGAGTTCAGCATTAAGGTTTCACTGCTAGGCACCCAGCACTCTAGGTTGGCAAGTGCTATTGTTGCACTCCGCTAAATGAACCAAGATGTTAATTTGTCTTAAGCTTGAGCTATGGCACAAGATCAGCCTTCAAGGTCATGTACGTATAACCAGGTGTGTTCAATACCTACGTGCACCTGCTGGAATAAAGTCACAGCAACACACCTTTGCACTTGGCTGCGTATTTAGCATTGTAATCTGTCCCTGCATGCTCCAGTAAGATCATGTGAACCAAGATGGAAGTGCATACGTGTACAGAAAAGCCTGTATTTTGTGTTCCCAGAGCAGCACACAGCACACTAAGGATGACAAGAAAGTTACTGTAATAATTGGCAGATCTAAAACTCATGCACTGAACCAAAACATCCTGTCATTTTAGTGCTGTGCCAGGTCCGAGTATACCACTGCTAGAAAACACAACCAAACCAATTTAAGATATACCCAAAATGCCACCAAAAGGGAATATCACACTCTTGTTACATGGTGGTTGATTGATGGCAGCACCTGAACAAGGGACTGGAACAAACCAAACCAAATAAAAAGATTTTAAAAAATCTGTTTATTTGATTTGTGTTACCATCACAGTGCTCCCCCCTTACACTTGTCTACATATGTGTTAAAATATAAATCTGTCTTATTGTTCTCATAATGCCTTATTTTAAAATTTGACATTCTACAATACTTGATTGCCTCCCTCCACAATGGCTGCATACCTGTCTGTTACAAAGGCAAAGGCATGAAAGGTGTTCTATCAAATTCTTTAGAGACCATTATGTTACTTTACTTCAAGCTTTCTCATTTGCCTTCTCTCTGTCGCTTATAAGAGGACTGTTTCATAGGCCTTGAAAAATGCTTTTGTTCCTGCTGATCTCCTTCATAGCCCTGAGTGCCCTCCTGAGTCATCTAAGCATGTGGTAGCCCTTAATTTTGTGAAACAGCTGCTTTAAATCTTTCAGTTGCTAGAGGATGTTTCAGAATTTTATTGTCTATTTTGTCTCCAAGTTATACCCCCCTGCTGCATAAGAATGGGACAGAACAGCAGAGCACAAGAGAAAGAGCACTGAGCAGCTATTGGTGCTTTGCTGGCAAGGACTGTAGGAGAAGCAGTATTCAACACTGGCTCAAATGAAAAAAATCAATGGGTTTTCAGAATTATTTCTCTACTGCTTTGCCCAACTCCTAACAGCTGGTCTCCAGAAATGCATCTGCAGCAAGTGTGACACACAACTGTCTGCCTGGTACTGAAACATTTCTCTATTCCTGTAAGCACCCAGGAGAGATAAAATTTTCTGCTTCACAGCAAAAAGCTACATGTTCAGTTACTGTATAAAGGCAGGAAGATCAGACGCCAACAATACCTAGCTCCTGCCTTCATTCTATATTTTTCTGCCCAATTAAGAACTCCAAACAAACCTACCTTCAGACTTGACTGAAGTTTTTTCCCTTCAATGTGTAAACGTCACTCTCCACAAAACACAAGTGATCACTCATGTACCCTGCATTTCTTTTCCTGCACTCAGCATCACTACAGTAGTTCTTACAGCATTTTTAAAAATAAGAATGTTGTTGCAGAGATGTTGATGAGCTAAGGTACCTCAGCCAAGATTTTAAACAGTACACAGAACTGATGCGCCTCAGTTTCAGGGTGTGAAAAATAAAAATTCCTTAAGGTGATTCTTCATTGTGTAACTGCTGTTAAGAGTTCATGGTAATTCATGGTTTTAAGGAGGATCTACGTGGGTATATACAATCTTGTAATTTGCTTTCTAACCCTATCCCTATGCCTACCTTCTTCCCCCTCCGCCATTAAGCATTCCCAGTGTGCGTTTATTTGTGCAAGTACAAATCTCACACAGAAAATTAGGGGGTTTTTGTAAAAAAACAAACAAAAAATGAAAACAAACAGATAGTTAGAATATACACTTTATAACTGGAATGTGGTTAGGCATGACAACGCGATGATTTGCCTTTAAACCTCCCCCCAGACCAGGAGACACAACACTAAGTGCTTTTTACCTTTGTTACTTCCATTTGTGCCAGGAACAATATCTGTGACATTAATGTCATGAACAAAGTCTGAAAAGAAGACAAAAGATGGTATTAAACTTTTATGTGTTGACTTGATTACAATAAAGTAAGGACTTAAAAAACACCCACCCAACTACTTTCTTCTCAGCAGAGCCACCCATTTATAAAGTTCCAAGCCTCCCATCCCAGCTGCTCATTGGTGTTCCCCCAACACAACTCCACTCATCCCAGCTTCTCTGCCTTAAGAGATGCATCTTAAAAATAGCTTCTTTTGGGACAGGGGAAAAACGTGTGTGCAATCATACCCTTAGTCCAGATGGTATTACAAGGAAAAAACTTCCCCTATGCATTTTTCTGATCTTTTTTTCAAAGAGGCTGTATGGGATGCTTTTTCTATGTTGTATCTTCAAGAAGGAACTCTCTGGAAAAAAAAGTCTAAGTCTTACAGTCTACAGTTATCTCTACTAGCATATTGCTTCCAATGCACTCCTCTGTTACTTCACTGCTCTGCCACATCAGATGCCTTTGAGTTTCTGCAGCTTGACCAGTGTAACAGCACTGGACATCAGTTTCCTTATTGATATTTAAACATACACATAGAAAATACCCATCAGTTTGGAAATTTAATTAGCATGTCTCTGGCTAAAATTTGCTTCTGCTTCATTTGGGTTTATCATGCACTCAAAAATCTACTGGGCAGTAAGCCTCAAATGCAATTAACAGCAGCTCTTTCCTCATAGAGAAAGCAACAAATCTGTGGGAAGAAAACAATTTTTTTGTTTCTTCATTTTGATTTATGACATCCTGAATCACAATTGAATTTATCATAATTACTGATACCAGTTTAGTGTATGCAACAATCGGAAGACTTAACTAAAATCAGTCATCACCTCCTCACTTCACCAGTAGGTTTTTTTTGACACTACTTAAAAATGTAGCTAGTGTGAACACATCAACAGAATTGGTAATGTTTACAGAATTAGATCTTTTGAATTAATTATTACAGTTAAAATTATAGGATAGCCAATTTATATTTCCTCTCTACTTAAAAAGCATTTTTATACTAGCAATTGCATTTGTGAATTCTTTTCTGTTTCGTAAAACAAACCAGAACAAAACAGGGAATACAATGTTAAAAAAACCCACAAAACCAACAAAGACAGGATGTCATACTTGACTTTACAGTTCTTGCATTCCTTGAGTAGTACTAATTTCTAGACCATCTTGCCTTAGGAAATAAATTTGTTCTCACCTAAACTGTGTGCACCGATTTTTTTAAAAAGTCATCTGAAGATACTAGAGTTAAAAACAGCAGTCTGCTTAACATTACATAGAAACAAAGGGCTAGAAGATGCCATGCGAATATCATATTAATCGCTTCATAACTTAGTAATTAAGTAGCCACAGTGAAAGTCAGGACAAAAATCCAATGATTAAGGCTATCACAGAGCAAAAAAAAAATAACCCTTAACAAATATAGGTGAGTAATAAAATAACACGCCAGTCTCAGAGAAATGCAGGACTTTTTTCCTAGAAAATGAACTGTTTTGATCATTCTGAAGTTTGCTTATTGCAATCAGAATTACTTGGTTCAGAATAGTTTAGGATTAAAGTGCTAACCTTATTGAAACAAAAACCCCAACAAAGTCTGCAATGAAACACTCTTAAATGAATTAGGTTAGCTGTAAAATACACACTAGTCGCTAACCAATAAAGTAAAGTATGTCCTTCAGGGATGGTGGGAACTCTTAATGAAACATTGTTTAAAAGGCATAAATGTCTGTGCCTTTACTTGCCTCAGAGATTTGTTAATTGACTTCAAAACCAGAAACTCTTAGATCTTAGTTGTGTTACTCAAATCAGATTTTCAAATTTCTCAATTCCATGAGTTATTCCCACAACTCTACACACCTAATCGATTGCATCCACAAAAGCTTGTGTGTCTGTGCACATACAACAGTGTGAATAACCAATATATTTCTTTTGTAGCAATGCCAGCATAAGAATGATCCTACCACAGTTCATTGCTCCCTCAGAGATTCTTGCAGTAACTTTCTACATGGCAGCACTCTGAGTTTGCTGAAATTTAGAATGAAACCCGAATTTTTTTTAAAATACATAGTGGAAACACGCAACCAGCTTTGGGTCGTTAAGCTACATCAAGTAATGCTAATGAGATAATTGGTGTTTTTTTTCTTTCATTAAAAACACACTTCAAGTGAGAGACTGAGAAGCTGGCTTTGAAAATAGATGACTATGCCCGTAACTCCATACAGTTCCTTATTCTGACTTGACCTTTCACACAAAGTATCAGAAGAATCAAAATTAAGTAAAACGGACAATCCTTTTTCTGTATAAAGCAAAGCCTTGATTTTCCCAGAAGGCAGCTGTACAAGTTAACCAAAACCATATACTTACTGTATATAAACTTTCCCGTGTTGAACAGAAAGTTGGACATAAGCACCCAATAAACAACCATGGCTCCAACAAGTGATATCATAGAAAATAAGAGGCTTGACCACTGACCAAATGATCCAAAGTAATATTTGCAAACATCTGGGAATTCCCAGTTTGAAGTATCTATTAAAGCTGAAGAATATTAAAAAAAAAGAAACATATCTAAATAAAACCTTATATTAGAGTCAGTAGAACTCTTCATGACAGTATGTGTTATTGTTGCAGATTATGCTGACAAAAATTCCCGGGGTTTCCAAGAGCTAAGAAGACTGTTGCTAACTTTAAAGTCTAACACTGTTTAGGTGTTTGACTGAAGCAGTCTGAATAATTAAAAGCTTTTATAGTGGCCATACTACTACTTTGAGTATTTCCAGAAGCACTGGAGTAAGACATGGCAACAAAAATGCATCCATGCATTTGGAGATAAAGTTTTTTTAAGGAGTTATGGCAAAGCAGGCCAGACCATGAACTAGTTCTCAACAATACCCAAAATGAGTTGACACATACAAATATAAGCATAATACAGGCATACAACACAAGCTGATACAGCCACAGTCCACACCGTTCCACTTTAGAACATGCTTAGAAATACAATGTGGGTAACTGGACAGAGCTTATGGAGGAGAAAGGAAGCCTCTCTCTGTAAGTCCCCAAACACTTAGTACCTGAACACCTGAAACCTTGCTTGCTGAAGAGTTAGGTTTGACTACAATCTTAGGACCCAAAGAACTGAAGGGAAAACAGGTATTCAGCTTGCAGAGCTCAGATCCAGACTGCAAAAGCAGGGAGACATTAAAAGCAACTGCCTTTATTGGCAGGTCAGGTCTAACATGTGGTAAAGATACAAGACAAACCAAGAATCTATGTGATTTCTGTACTTCACATTCAATCGAACTACTTTCATTATGAAGCTCTGTGTTTCTTACGTATCATTTTCCGTGATTTCACAACTCTGTAGCAGCAATAAAGAGTCAAAATGCCCATCAGTAAGATGAGAACGATTCCAGAAGTAAAGCCAGCCTGTTAAGAGGGAGAAATAGTTTACATCCTTTACCAGTACCACTATAGAAAGATATAAGAGCAAGTCGTGTTGCCAAAAACATTTTCATACGCACATATTTTTCATAGTTTTACCTGTTTTATTCCCCATGGGATACTTAATATAGAAGTACCCATCATTGTATTCCATATCATAAATCTAGGAAGTAAAAAAAAAAGTGAATAATTCGAGAAGCAAACTTACTTCATATGTTCTCTTAACTACAGAAGTTATGAATAAAAACACAGAACATTCAATAACACATTTTCTGGATAATATACTGCAAGGTGCTTAACATACATTGTCACTATACTGGAGTTTTTACCATAGCCATCTGTGCAACTGTCAATTTTAAAAGCAGTCCCTAATGGACTGTACACATAGATTTCATCAGGAGCTGGAAGGACATGATCAGGAGCAACCTAAAAAACAGATGAAAAACAAGACTTATTAGTAACACCAAAATAACTGTTGTCCCAAATACAGCAAATCAACTATTGAAAACAACAACATCTTTCCAAGAAAAGTGCATTTAATTTTTTTTAAAATTAAGTTTATTTCCTTCTCATGAAAAAAAATGTTGATAGTATTTTTAGCTAAATAGCTGAAAAACAGATTTATTGTCTGCAAAATGCCTATAAGGTACTATGTTCAGATCATGCAAGCTAAATCACTGCAGCTGACCACTGCTTAAACCCTCTTAAAGACTGAGGAAATTAATAAAATTAATACACGCATATGGGCAGCCTGGACCACTCTGGCAAAATTCAAGCTGTTTGTATGTTTTCTTTGGATGATGAAGGCATTGCACTAGAAGTCAATCATGACTTGTGACACCATAAAACCTTGTTAAGGCACTCAGCTACTAGGCATTTATTTCAAAGGAAACTGCAGTGATTCCTCACCATCTTCATTTGTGTCTCTTTTACATGTAAAAAACTACGGCTGTGGAAGACCCAACATGCCAAGGACAACTTAGCTAATTTGGCCCTGCCCTGGCCTTACCAATGCCCTGTCTGTAGGAGATGTGAGCCTGCTATAGTAATGAATCCGTTTATTCATTGCTGAAGCTTCATCAGTGACTCTCTGCACGTCATCACTCACATTGACTATGTTTGTAGGCTCCACATGAAAAGGTCTAAAGGAGGGGGGAAAAGAAAAGAAAACCCCTTAAAATTCGAGAAGTGTTAATATATAACTCAGAGAACAGCTTAGCACATAAAGCTAACAAAAATATAATTGCCATGAGAGAATTTGCCATCCATGAAAGAACTATGTGTTTATAACACCCATATTAAAATGGCCTCTTGCCCAGATTCTGCAGGGCAACCAAACATCAAAATTCAGACCTAATATCCAGTTTATTAGTGCTAAACAATGAGTCACACCAGAACAATATGTTAATAAGCTTGGTCAAGCTTATTAGTGCTTGTAACTGGTGCTGTCAGAACTAGTGGTGAGGAACAGAGGCAGGAACAGAATGTGTGAGAATACAGAAATAGAGAGGAGGAAAAAAGAGGAATGAGCAGTGGTTATAAGGACTACCTATGAAAAGGCTAGAAACTACTAGTTTAGCTGAAAACACTCCATGAAGTTGTGTTTAATGGGAAAGGAATCAAGTCCACGTGCTCATACTATTTCTAAGCAAATGCAACCAGGTATGGAATTTGTCACAGAACATGGAATGCCAGATGCTCATTTGCAGTTCTGAACTGTTAATCACAATCAGTGACAGAAGTCCCACATCTCTCATACAGAGACCAAGAGCACAGGTGGTTTTCTCTTCCCCCTCCCAAGCTCACTGAGACTGCTGGCACAGCCACAACCACATGCCCCATGTTTTCTCTGCACACAGAGGTATAAGGCAAGCAGAATGAAAGTTGTTGCTAGTTTTAATATTAATTTAGCTTCACGCAAGGGATGCTACCAGATGTGACCTGACCAAGATACTGCAGGTTTTTTGCTTTTTTAATCAAGTACAATTTAAATTTATTTCCATACAGGCATACTATACTAATGCCTTAATGTGCCATTCAGGCTTAGCACTCGCAGGCTAATTTATCAAATAAGAGAGGGGGATACTGGTGACCTGTAAGCATTGACAAACTGAGATTTTCTTCAGCTGTTCACAACTGCTTTCCATTTCTAAAGCAATACCAACAGCTCTCCGATCATTTTCGTCCAGCCTGATGTTTAAATCTCTCAGAAACAAGAACCACCCCAAAACCAGAAGCCACAAAAGTACAGATTGCAAGTATCAGGCTACCAAGAGCAGAAATTAGGGGAGCAATAAATCCCTGTCATTTTTGCTGTAATACAAGCAAAGCCTATTTGAATTAACTGTTTTTCAATACCCACCACTGGCTCAGACTACAAAGCAATTTGGTCAACCTCTCCAGCCCTAGCTCTCCATACCATGACAGAGACAAAAGTCCCATTCTCTTTCCCAGTGAATCATTAAACATTTGCACCAAGGCACCACCCTTTATCTAGAAGGAAAAAATGAATACCAGCTCTGAAGCTGGTAGAGATTCAAGTAGGTCCTTATTCCTGTGTGCTTAAGGGGACACAGTAGGTTAGAGTATTTATGGGACTAATAAAAACTGACTGACAGAAGTGAAAAAAAAGAATAGATTTCTTCTCCACAAATTCCTTCTTTCCTTCATCTCAGACTGAAATAATCCTTCCACGTTCCTTTTTCATGGTAAAAAATGGCTTAGATTTGCTAAGCCGCTTCCCACTTAATGAAATGAAAGTGAACACACTTGTGACATTTAAAATATTCTCAACTGACACTTTTTTTCCATGACTGTGACATGAAGGGGGAAACCCTTATGTTGTGTGTAGACATCTGTGATGTTCTTATAAACAAGGTACTGCAATTAAACAGGCATAAATTTTAAGCAATAGTTTTACTGCTCAAGTCAGAGGCGCACAGGGCTATCTAATTCCATAGGTACATAATGTACAAAAATACTCACGGATTGTCAGCTCTAAAGGTCTTAACTTATTTTAGCTCTAATTTATTGGGCTGATCCAATCATGGACACTGTTGAAGAAATCTTTCATTAGATGACCCATAAAATAAAAACTGTAGTTATGAAAACAGGAAATGCAATATGTTTAAATACCTCCTCACTCCTAGTCAGCTCTTTGCTGTTTTCTTTTTGGATTACTGACCCACATTATATTTAGAACATGAGAAGTATGTGTCTTGCTAATTATACAGCAGCTGCAGTGTGAAAAGCTTCATGAGAACTACCTCTTTCCCCATCTCCAGTTAATATTATTAGTACAACCCCACAGTCTACAATTGCCACTAAAGAAAAATTACACAAAGTTTATGTTTTGTTTCAAAGTGAGCAGACCTGTGGCAAAGGTTTCCTTCAAAATGGTCATCAACAACTGCTGACATGGGTATCAAAGAAAATTCTTCCAGACTGGAAGATGATGGGAAATTTTTCTTTTACAGCAATTAAAGTTAAAGCTATGGATTATTTTAAAATTAAAGTAACATAAAACATTAATACAATATCATATTTTATGTGGAAAGCAGTCTTATTAGTCAATGATAAAAAACATCAAGAAAAATTTTTAAATGTAGCAAAACCATAACTACCTGAAGGTAAAAAAATCTTCAGTATTATGAACAGTCTGGATTGAACAAGCCCATTGATTGAACATGGCCCAGCACAAACCAGAAGGGTTTTAACCATAATCTCATCTATGAGTGAGGAAAAAAATAATTAAACTACCCCACAGAAATTATATGTATCTGCTACTGCTGCTTCCTTCCTAGAGGACTGCACATTTTAATGCTGCTGGTAACTGGGCTACTTCCCCTCTTGATCCCTTCTGTTGTGCATTTGTTGAGGAAAAAAATTACGTAAAGCAGCTATTAATTTTGTTTTTCTCAGTGCACCACTGCACTATAGTATTAGTGAAACAGTCACTCTGCCAAAACAGACCAACCACCGATCAATGTTATGGTTAAGATTTTTTGAAAGCATCAGGGATCTCATGCCGCAGGCTGGGATGTAACCTTCCTCCTTGACGTCCATTAGGAGAAGGTAGCACTCTGCTGAGGATTGAGGTAATTTCCCAGACCTCAGCTACACACAGATCAAAGACTGAGTGCCGTGCACAGTCACACAGAAGTCTGAGAAGCTCTCTAAGACTGAGATTTTCAAAGTCCAAGCAGGTAGGGCATAAGCCAGGAGACATTTTTGGAAAACTCTCTTCAGGGACCTCTAGACTAGCAGACATTTCTGATGTATACAGGCAATCGTGTTATATCTCATGTGGCATAATGATTATGAAACAGGTATGGGTCAATGTGATCTGGGGAAAGGTTACAGGACCAGAGGGTATGATTATTAATGCAAAACAGTGCAGACAGTTTTCATGCATTGAGATTGGTTACAGTGTCCACTGAATTTATTACACCCATACACAATTACAATTTGTACTTCAAAAACTGGCCTGAAAAACAATGCTCTTTTCAGCAGGGCAAACACACCAGTTAAACACAGCTGTTTTCCACAGCACAATGAGCACGGACAAGACGCAGGATCTCATGCAGGACATCCACACCTCCCATACATGACACCCTGCATATGTACTTCATAAACCATTCCCAATAAAACTGCAGCTGCACTCATCTGCTAGTTATTTCTCATCCACAAAAAGGAACACTTAAGACTACTGATAGTGCTGGTCCAGTAAAAGAGGGAAGAGTGCTTCTGTCCAAACTCCCTCACATATTATAAACTTGGGTACAGCATTCTTTGCAAGCAAAGTAAACTAAGAGATGCTCATAAGCAAAGTTGTTTTCAAATATTGTACTAGATAAAATTCACATGTTGGACTTCCAGGGTTAAGGGGAACAGTGGGATAGGAAAACTTGTTTGCCAAATACCACACAATCTTGCAGCTGCTGAGGATGCTACATCTTATTTCTGGATATTTTCAGCAATGTACTACACCTTGCAGAGGAATGAAGTATCATGGCAAACAGCCATCTCAAGAAGTATTAACACCATTTTCTGAGTACATTTGTTGAAATATTTCTAAACAGCAAGCAACTGCTCCTGAACATCTAACCAAAAGTAGTACTGAGCTGTCACAATGTAACAATTTTGTGTGTGTCAATGTGTGTTCTGGCTCTACATGATGGCATTAATAACCACATCAGACCAACTTTTCATATTTAAGTAAATTTGAAGAAAAAAAAAAAAGAGAACTTTTACAGGATGCACAACAATTTCTTTCCTCTCCTCCATAAAGACCACAAGAAGCCACTTGAGCTTACTGCACATATTTCCCTGATGCCGCACATCAACCAGTTAGTTTTCAGGGATATAACAGGATTACTACACAGAAGCAAAGGTAGCGAATTTTGGACTCGATGATCCAG